>JASAOG010000016.1:4555000-4810000 GCA_030265305.1 Biomphalaria pfeifferi | reverse complement strand
TGGTTAATTTTGTTCTTGTGAAATTCAACGTCGGTTAGAGAATAGAGACATTTAACCGAGTCAAAATGACAGCAATTTTAAAACAGATCTGTCGGCTGGGTTTCTGGAGTACTAATATGGAGAAGTAATCCATTTATACAAATTATATGTCATCTGTCTTGTGGGATCTTAACCAAATGTCATCTCGCAGGTGAGCGAATGTCACGTCTCTTCTCTCCAGTTGTAACGGCACACGGGGGGCGATACAACGCCAGCTCGCCCCCTTGTTATTTTCTTAGTTATTGCAGTTATTAGTTTTTGTTTAGTGAATGAAAGGACGCAGGCTGGAAGAATGGAGACGGAAAGAGAGAGAGAGAGAGAGAGAGAGAGAGAGAGAGAGAGAGAGAGAGATGCTTGGGAAGTGTACCCGAGGATGAGAATAAGTTCATGAATGTGACTATTGAATTTTGGCGCCCCTCATCACTTCCAACCTTTACAAATCACGACATTGACTTTGGGGGCGCGGGCGCTGATCTCTAGTCTTTCCACAACCCTATACTTTAACTCTTTCTCTTTCTCTTTCTCGGTCTTCCTTTATTTCCCCCTCTCTATGTTTTTCTCCTCTCTTAGCCACTCTTCTCTCTCTCTCTTTCTCCACCTCTCTCATACCATCTTTCTTTCCATTCTCTTTCTCTCCCTCTTTCGTTGTCTGTCTTTCCTACTCTTTTCAACAGTTTCTTTCTTTCTTTCTTTCTTTCTTTCCCTTTTTTCTTTGCACATTGCCCTTTCTATTCCCCCCCCCCCCCCTCTCTCTCTTTCTCTCGTTAAGTGTATCGTTAAATCCCTACCAGTAACACAATAAATACTATCGACAGAAAACACGGCTGGTTCTCAGACTGCACTCGACGAACACATTTTCTTTATGGAGTTTTTCTTTCTTTCTATCCACCGCCGTCTCATTTTGTTTTTCTATCAAGTTTTCCACCCAACGATATGTTCTTGCTAAAACACAGTCGTGTCAAGATGTTCAGTCTGCCGGGTTACATCCTTACATCATTGCACATCTATGGCCAAAACCAACAATATAAACAAAACAAAACACTTAGCCTTCAATGTCTGGGTTTTTTAATCTAAAAGAATTTTTTTTATAATATAAGCTTGGTAAAATAAGGGTTAAATGAGAACCTTAAAAAAAATTAATATCCATGTCAGTGCAAGGGCTGTGTGATGACCTGGTAGGGACCTGGTAGAGGTCTTGTATGAACTTGCCCAACTCACTATCGCGTTTTTCACGGTTAGCACCCTTTTGACGACTGCTTTAGTTCCCCCCTTCCCCCTCGTCTTTGTCTCATGTCCGGATAGAAGTCACGTGTACCCAACAGGATTACGACTTCATCCCTAATTTTGTCAACTCAAAATCCAGTCCTCGCTTATATCTCTTAGAGCGCGTGCCCCAGAGTTTCAAAACGAGGCGATAATATCACGCCCGTTCAAAGAAAAACTTGAAGGTCCTTGTGACATAAAGACTTCGGCACAAGTTAATCGAATTGAACGATTACAAAATACACTCGCCCACAAAGAATGATCAAGTTTATTTTTTCGAAAACATTTTTATTTACAACCATTTAACTGTAACCTTTGCGTAGCATTTTTCCCCCGAATACGGTGAGGTCGAGGCCCATATTGTACACTTATAGAGTTTCTTCTTCACTTATAAGTAAAACTATCTTTTTATGATTTAAGTTTCAAAATGCATTTTAACTGTTTGTTGTGCTAAACATTTCTATGCAGCAAACATATGCAGTGTAATTAACTTTGCCATTAGCTGCTACTTGATAATACTTCACTGGCTAAAAGGCTAATAAACTAATTAAGAAAACATCATATGTCACTCAAACACAGCTACCATCTCTTGAAGAACTTTTTCATGAAAGATGCCTTTCCAAAACACATACGATCATTAAAGACAAACTGCACCCATTAAACCACTGTTACATAAGATATGAACGAAGTGGTCGTCTCCTTTCCATTAGGACTAAAACAAAGATTTAAAAACTCCTTCATCCCACTTTCGGTCAGAGTGTTACAAGATCAGCTGTCGTCATCGAGGAGTATATTACTGTGTAGCATGTGAATGTTGTTCGTATTGGCATCTATATAGTTATTGTCACAGTAGCTACACTGGTGTGGTTAATTGTAATTAAAATGAATTTCCATTTGTTTGGATCAATAAAAATCATCTTATCTTATTTTGAGTAAACTTAAGAATTAATGATATTCCCAAATGCAATAAAACAAAAAAAAAATATTTTCATAAGTTCATTATCAAGGATCGGTAATCATTTTAAAGTTTGAGACTCTTCCACAGGAAGCATTAAAGGGAAGCTAGCGCCATGAACTGACAGTCGGAGTTATGTCTCTTGATCCCATCTGACTTTTATGGGTGAAATGTATGAATAAAACAGCATTGGTGATTTCTCTCCCTTGGTAAGCATTGCGTCTTTGTGAAGAAGATTGTCTTCCTTTAACACTAAGCTGAAAGAGAAGCCGTAAACCAACTTTATGTCTGTCCATATTCTTGTGACATTGTCACAATGAACTTGTGACTGGCCAACTCCTCTACATTCGCTAAATAGTGAACAATATGCTATTCTGATATTCACGTGGAAGTACATTCTATTAGATCTATAATCTAGCACGATTCTCATAACAATGGAATTGAGATGCTACAGAAGGGTTATAGGTATCAGTTACAAAGACCAGATTAGTATTAGGAGATAAGGAACAGGACCACAATGGCTATTGGGCCCCATGGTGACCTGCTGACCACTGTAAAAAAAAACAAGCAAACTAAAATTCTATGGCCATATCACAAAGTCTCAAGGCTCGCAAAGACCTTCCTTCAGGGAACAGTACCAGGAAAAAAAAAGAGGCAGACAACATAAAAGAGTCGTCAGGCCTGTTACTGGAAGAGATTCTACTTACGGCAAAAGACAAAGAGGAAAGGAGGAAGCGGTCGAAAGATGATGTGTGGTCCCCCAAAAGCTCAACAGACTAAGGGATTGGTAAAGGTGATTAAATTTAATAAAATTATTGCTTATTTTTAGCTACTTGGAGAGCGGTCCAAGATGGCGTCAGTGTGTCTCATCTCCCCTTCTCCGTAGAGTTCCATGCATGAACCAGCTTCATCTCTCTGAAAGCTTAGCGCGCTGTCTAACCTATCATAGTGAAGTTTTACCATCCAGATATACGTCCTAACAATTGTGGGGCCCTATGCGAAACTGATTACGCGGGGCATAGTCTGGGTGGGAATAAGAATAATAAGTGAAAATTAAGATTTTGTATTAGAAAAAAAAATTCGACTTTACTAAGTACAAAATAGCGATCAAATTAACTTTACTTTACGAACCTTGCAACCTAAGGCATATTTATATGCCAGTAACTATAAAAGTAAATAAAGTATTGTAGCTTCCGATTAAGGTAAAAATTACATTTTATTACATGAACGCTGACAATGCCTTTTTTCTTTTATCGCGTGTTAGGATTGGCGTTTTCCGCAATAAATGACGCCCACAAATGACAATTTTGTATATTTTTCAGGCGATTTATTATGAGTTTTCAGGAGATTTTAATAAATTCAGGAGATTTCCAGGAATTTTTCGTATATATTTTGCAATTTAATAATTACACCTAGAATTAGCGCGTGGCCTATGAAAGCGCTTCAGGAGGCCATAAATATTTTGACAAAAAACTTGCATCACGGACCCCCCCCCCCCCCCCCCCCCCCGATACTTTTTTTTTTCATTTTTGTTTTCCCTTTAATATACCAATTTATTGCACTGTGTACCGGATATCATTCAAATTGTTAATTTAACTCTTTCTCTCCGTAATTATTTACCATATTCTGGTGGAATCGACGCTGGTATCGTCAGTTCGGAGAGAAAGAGTTAAACTTTAGATCATTAGATATATTTCATTATTTATACTAAATAGTCTTTGAGATATATGTGGTCATTTAGTCTAAACGATTTATAAAACTGTTTGTCATTTCTATTCTTCGCTTCGGTGCGTGATGGTTGAGTGGCTGAGCATTTGGCTTCTGAATCAACTGAGCTACGGATTCGAACCTTGGTGGACATTGGAAATTGGAATGACGGGATTTTTTCAAAACACTGAACACTGGTGGAACACTGACGGTTACCCGACTTTAGTTTGGGAAAAGTAAAGGCAGTTTGACGTTGTGCTGGCCACATGACACCTCAGCATTGGCCATAGGAACAGATGACCTTAGAATCATCTGCTCTATAGATCACAAAGTCTGAAAGGGGTACTTTACTTTTTTTGTACTACGCTTTGGTCATTTGGATTCAGTGGTCAGTTATATGTGTAGATTACTGGACATTCTAAAAAACATTGTTCTAGTTAGTTAGATATTATTGACAACTCAATAGCCTCGTAAATCTCCAGTACTGTTAACCTATACCCTTACAGCAAGCCACCCCTCGTACTGTAATAGTCAAAGAAAATGTTTTCTCTCATTTCAATTTCAATTAACTTTCCCCTTTAGTTTTGCTTCCTACTAACAAGTAACACCTCCCACATCCCCAGTCCCCAGAACTCTTTCACAAGTAGTATCGACTTCCCAAGAAAGTTTATTTTTTTTTTTTTTTTTTTTATTAATGCCCTTGCCTCACGAAGATGTGTCGTAAATTTGAGTGTCGTAACCGAACCTGGTAACTCGGGGAGACTCAATCAGCGACTTCTGATGTATTGAACTGCTGGCGTGTGTGTGTGTGTGTGTATGTGTGAGTGTGTGTGTGTGAGAGAGTGGTGTGGAGGAAGTAACAAAAGTGAGTAAATTGAAATGATTTTTTTTTTCTTCCATTTTTGAGAGGAGGTAATTAGTGGGGCTGGCGGTATTGATTAAAGAGTGTGATAGAGAGAGAGAGAGAGAGAGAGAGAGAGAAAGAGAGCTCGCATGGATGAGCGATACTGTCAAGAAACAATAGTGGGATAGAGAGAGGGGTGCAGAAGAGGTAGAGAGAGAGAGAGCGAGAGAGAAAAGATCGAAAAGGATAAAAGGAAAATAGAAAGAGAGAAAGGGGAAAAATGGAGAGATACGAAGTTCAGGTGAGTGAGAGAAAGTGGGAGAGAGAGAGAGAATGATAGGGGTATATACATATATGTATAGAGAGAGAGAGAGGGGGGGAGGGGGGAGAGAAAAAAGAGAGAGAGAGAAATTAGGGAGATGAAGAGAGTTAGAGAAAATGTCAGAAGGAGAGAGAGATGAAGAAAGGAGAACGATTGAGGAGGGAGATAAAGAAGGAGAAGAGGCAGAAAAAAAAAGGAATGGGAGAGAGGGAGAGAGAGGAGAAGACGGAAACTGAAAGGAAGTGTTCATGATTTTGTTCACTTTTTATTTGTTCAGAATAGATGGACGTCAGATTTGTGCAGTTTTAAAAAACTCGAAGCTTCGAAACCAAACCTGAAGGAAAAAAACAACAAAATTCGACAATCAGAAACAACAGACAGAGTTGTCAACAAGGACGAACAAACAGCAGAAGTTGGTGCTGGAGGAAATAGAAATGAAACTTAAGAACAAACAGAAAACTTCAATCCTCCAATGTCTCAATCTTCTGTCTATTGTTAATAGCGGAGTGAGACCTCTTGTTTAGGCTTTAGACATTACACGTACGTTGAACATTTACACAGCGAATCGACCAATGGGGTTCTACCTCTATGTGTCAAGACTTTTGCCTCTGCTAACATAAGTCTATGTTTTAAAAAAAAGGTTAACAGAACTACATTATTTATGTAAACTATCATTATTTTAAAAGTTGTCTTGATGTCTGTTTGTTTTTAATGCGTTGAGTTATTACTTGAATGCTGAGCTCAGATTTTATAATAATGATCTTTATCATCCATAAAGAAAGTTGCTTTACAATGTGTGCATTACACCATCATAACTATAGACAACCAAAGTATACATTTACACCAGACTCACTCATAATTTGCATGTGAAAAGTTTATTTCAGATAGTTGAATTGTATTTAATGCGAAGTAGTCTAAAGCTGATTTATATCAAAGGGCAACCATTATTTATAGCTTTAGGTTTTGCTGCACCATAATGCTGCACAATATTACACATCACTTTCGTAAACATCTAAAACACTGCATGACACTGTTTCTTTAAATTTAGATCCTAATAAACAAATGTCTAACACAGTCATGTCATCATCATTTAGCCCTGATAAAGATTTACGGTCAATGATACAAACATGTGCACTTTTAACAGATGCTGGGTATTTGTCAAAATGATCTTTGATTGTTTGAAACTTTTGACCAAGATTTTTTCGGATATTAGCTTCCAAATACACCGCAGAAAGAAAAACGATACATGATTATAAACGAATTGTGCAAGACCAGAGCAAGTCTTGACCACTACAATATCTTCCCTATTTACGTCATCGATTCGGCACGACGTCTTCGACACTCATTAAAAATGATTTGTGAATGTGTTTAAGATTCGTCTGCTGGAAACGTGTCCGGGTGACCTCCCCTGGCTAACGTCTGGAAAAATATCTTGGCGGTGAATAAAGAGTGTTTATTAATAGACAGACTTGGTCCACGGGTCCCGTGACCTCATTAGTGCCATTGATATGAGTAGAAATCTCAGATAATTCAAAAATCTGTAATTCTTTCTCTCTTTCTTTCAAAACTCCAAATTTTGAGTCTTACACTCGAAACTCTGAGCAAATTAAGAAAAACTAAATAGGAGCGTAGAAGAGACGAGGATATGAGATGTTGGACCCGCGCTCCATTTAAGATTTCAATTTTTTTTTTCATTCATATTTTCTCCATCTTTTGTCTGGTAACCCGTATCAAACAAGAGGTCAAAACTTCCTTCCGGTCTCAAGGGAGATTACCCAAATCAGACCCTTTCATAAAAATGAACCGTACAGCCAGTCAAATTTTGTAAACAGATTTTGTTTTTTGTGAAGCGAGGTCAAGTAATTATTGATTTGGTCATTTCAATTATGAAGAGAAAAAAAAAAGAACTTAAGATTATAATTAAATGTTAATTATAATTATAATCAAATTATTTCATTAGTTATTGAAGTTTTGTTAAAAGTAGCCACACTGTAATGTTAAAATATAGGCCAATTACAGACTAAATATAGCTCCTTAGTATAATACAATTGTTGCTTTTTTTTTTTATTTCGATGTGTCTATATATATATATGTATATGAAACATAAGACAAAAACATGAGGCGCGGTGGCTGAGCGGTAAAGCGCTTGGCTTCTTGGGTCCCGGCTTCTAATCCTGGTGGACTGGCATTTTTCATTTTCGGGATCTTCAGGGCACTCAGCTCTAATGGGTACTCAATATTAGTTGGGAGAAAAGCAAAGGAGGTTGGTCGTTGTGCTGGCTACATGACAGCCTCATTAATTGTGGGAAAGAGAAACAGAAGACTATAAATCGCAAGGTCTGATAATGGAACTTTACTTAAAACAAAAAACACAAACATATCCTTTTTGAATGCCCCCTTCCTAATCCACCTTAGGCAGACCCTACTTCCACTACAGCCCAACATAACTAACACCCTGTACGGCAGTGCTGAACAACTGAAGAGAACAGCACATTCTGCAAAAGATCTGACAGCTTCAGCAGCAATAAAGCTGGCTAGAAGAAGAAGAATAGAAAAAACAAACAAACAATGTCATTAACCCTTAAAGTGCTGAGCTGTTTTACAGTGAGTGCATACCAAATGGAATTACAATTCTGATGTTTAGAGGTTAAACTGCCACCCGCGTTTTAAGGGTTAAGAGAGCGACCGATAAGTGGTCGAGGCTCAAATCTCCGTTGGTAAATGCGTAAAATGTACTCACGAAGATTTAATGTAGTTCATGCTCTTCGCGTTATGGTCAAAAAATTTTTTTTTATCGTTTTGCTGTCTACCATACGTCTTCGTAATAATGGTTTGATACAACCATGTTGACCTGCTCACCAGAAGATTCGACCTTAACTTGAGTCTTTTATCGATAGCATCAATTTTGCTAACAAAAACAATTTACAAAGCTTATACCAACTCACTCAGTCTGTCTTTCTGGTACTAGTCCCGTTTTTTCTGCCACTTCCCATTCTCGGATCAAGTTGAAACTTTGCACAACTGTTCAAGGTTCCCAACATATCATGTGTCCATCAAAAGATTAACCAATTGGTTATTTAAATACTGGCAATTAATTAATTTTTGGTTGAAATTGAAAAGAGAAATAAATCTTGCAGTAACGTTTGTAATCTATAAGATTGTCTCACCTATCTTGAAGATATGGCTGTAAATGTGGAGTTCTTTGCCTTTTTTTAAATATAAAGTATTTTTTAAAAATTTTGCTTGTTTTACAATTCTTTGCCATTCTCGTATTTATGAGTCAATATTTATATTCAATTTATGCAAACAGGGCTGGCCTTAGGCATACGCAAAGTTGGCCTTCGATTGGTGGGGACCTCGCTTTGACTGAAAGCACGTTTTGCAGAGAAGAAATAGCGAAAATAATCCTTGTGTTATTGTTGGAGAAACTGGGGTTTTAATAAATTGTGTCATTTCTTTTTTCACTGTTTACTTTTTATTTTTCTATTTTATTTAGGACCACCAAATTCACTTCGCCTAGGGCCTCCATTGATCTAAAGCCGGCCCTAATGCTATTAATCAAGACATATTTCTTTGCAAATAGCAATCGGACTACTAATACAATATACAGTGTAGTAGCTAGCATACAGTGATCTGGTCCTAGTTGGCATTCGCTAGTTTACCTCTAAATCCAAGTCAGTGATGTCCAGACAAAAATTCCCTAGTTTACCCCCAAGCTCAAAACAATGATGTCCAGACGACATTCGACTCGCGGAACTGAAGTGGAAAAAAGTCATGCATAACCAATTAGCATGCCCTGTCCGAAGCCGTCTTCGTTGATATCAACGTGCCCCTAACGCCGGACTCAAGGCGTAGGGAGTTTTGATTAAGACATGCCTTACGCCCCGGACACATTTCAGCATACTGCCCTATTGTGGCGGGAGAGGAAGGGGCGCAAGGAGTGTGGGTACGCCATGTGTGTGCGTGTGCATAATTGTGATTAGGGGAAGGGTGTGTGTGTGCTTCTTAAGAGTTGCATCCCTTTGTTTATGGCTGAAGGCGATTGATTCCCTTGTTCGCAGGGTCAGTGGCTGCATGATGAATGGGCCCTAAATCTATTTCCTGTCACCCACACATCTGGGGCATGATGGAAATGAGACCTTTTTGTCACGTTCTGACCTCTAAAAACATTTCAACACACTTACTTCCAAAAAAAGTTTTGTTTTATCTGTCAGAGCGCAAGACTACTTTACCAAAGGTACCATTCAAGACTCATGTCTGACATAATAGTGAGAAAGTTATTACATTGTGCACATGATCTTCTTCTCCGCTGCATTCAATTTACCCTGTCACTACGTCACAACCGACCACACTCAGTTACGACCAAGTTTTAGAACGTGCATGATCGAGAGCGAGAAAAAGGTGGGTGGAGGGTTAAGTTGTGTAGGCTGAGTAGTTTCGGCTGAAATCACATGGTAGAAGAACTGACTGGAACTTCTCTTTCGGGTCATACTTTGCTTGGAGGTATGTCCTATAAAGCTAAATCAGCTTCTGCACTAAATAATGAGCTGAAGATATTGAAATCTGGCGTCTAATTTGCTTTCCAATTCAAAAAGCATGCAATACTTAGGATTAAAAACGTAAAGTTTGGCTTCCACTCTTCATTAAAAATATTAGCAGAAGGGTCACAGCCCAATCTCCTTCAACGTCCATATGCCCATATGCCCATATGCCCATATGCCCATATTCTTCTCATTATTTGCCCATGCTAAACCAGCAGATAGTAATGCAGTACCGAACTGGAATGTCTTGTTTCCAAATCTTCGAGTACTTCTCAGAACTTTCTCTGGTTAAGACCCCTAGCTCTGATAAGTTTGATAACTGAATGCATTGTCTAATATTATGTTCGATATTCAATACAGCTTTGTGCAAACTTTCCTGTTAAGAGTTTATAGTTGGGATATTGTTCTATTTCTCTCAGGTCAAAGCAATTGTTACACTTGTCATCTTGTTTCAGGCAACCCAACACTTTCAACACAGTTCTCCATAGCATTGAATAAATACTAGCCTAAGTTTGTGTACTTGACTGAATATCGCCAATAAGAATAATTTACCCACCCCTAGGCTAGACCGTTTTAGCTATGCTAAGTTTTCGTATTAATTTCTTTGCTTCTTTTTCTTTTTATTTTCCCCCCTTAGCTTTTCTCATCGGCCCGTTGGTCTAGGGGTATGATTTTCGCTTAGGGTGCGAGAGGTCCCGGGTTCAAATCCCGGACGGGCCCTGTTTTTTTTTTTATTAACTAAGCAGCGTTATTGTGAGATGTATTCCATTTTAGGGTAATCAAACATAACGGTGTTCGTTATAGACTCTTTAATAAATTGTTGTAACTGTTTAGTGCCATATTAAACGTATCTATACTTAAAAAGACCATAAACTACTTGAGATATTGGGTCCCATCTGGGCTCTTTTTATTTGTCCAGATATTATTTGTCAGGGCTAAATATTTCCTGGGGGCCCAAACCTATGGCTTGTGTTGCCCATATGTTGATTCGGCCCTGCAACTGTCGTTCAGGCCAGGAACACGTCAAGTAGTGTTGATCAAGAACTCTTCTGTGTCCGGACCAGGTCATTAGTTAATTATATATAGATTCGTGATAAACTCACTGAACTAGAAATAATTGTATCTAGAGTGCCAATGGATTGATTAGTTCACAGAACGAGCAATCTCTTAATTACTAATTCTGTTGTTACAATATTAACACTGGCACGAATTGTTCACCTCATGTTTATTATCTTTAGTTTGGGCACGCTTTTTTTAAGCACTTCTTCTGGTGGTAAACAAATGCTCCTTCTTCCCTAGTGCTATTAGAGCATGAAATTGGTTGCCTGAGTCAGCCAGGAAAACCAATGAATTGGTTAACATGCATTACTAGATGCATGACGCGTAGGACGTAATCATCTTCTTTTTTGATGTAACGTCTGTATAAGATAAGATAAGATAAGGACTATGACTAAACTCTAGCACTATGGGATTGCTGTGAATACCAAATAAATAACCTCGAACCAACTCGGTCTGAAGTTCTGGATGATAAGTATAATAAGATAAGTCAAAATACATAAAATAAAACGTTTTAGTAAGTCAATCTTTTATTAATTTATTTAAATGTTTTATTACGGTTATCGATGACGGCCCGTTGGTCTAGGGGTATGATTTTCGCTTAGGGTGCGAGAGGTCCCGGGTTCAAAATCCCGGACGGGCCCAATCTATTTTATTAAATTTTTTTATGTTAAATAAATTGAAACTCCGGTAAATGCCTACATTTTTTTTTAAACTAAGCGGCGCATATTGATAGTAGGGGCTTCTCTAATTCAGTTTTATTTATTTGTCAATCCCTGAAAAACGTTTTGCCCTTTGCATAGTAATTAGGTTTATTAAGATCATGCTAAACTAAAACTAAGTTTCTTGTTTAATAGTGAAACATTTCAAAATGGAATTTAAAACAAAAAAAAAAAAATCGTAGAGTTGAAACATTTAAGATTATAATTTCGATACTAGCAGTCATCCTCCAGTTTCTGCTTAATGTGATAGCACCAGAGAAGATATGAATCTGTTGTCAAAGCACAAGAGGTGAAGAAGGACACTTTTCAAAACATGATCAGCATTTGATCACCACGTGACCTTGCTTTAATTTGGTTGCTTTAAATATGCTAAATTTTAGCAAGTGTGAGCCTCTTTCAGAAAACGAGACATTGGGAATCTCTTTTTATGCTCGACTGCACATCGAATCCAACAAACGGGTCCGAAAAGGTAACAATTATTAGTTCAATGCGTCCAGCGAAGCTTCGAGTCTAGACTATGCCAAAGAATAATCGAAAGTAGGGTCGGGAGTCATTGTAGTATTTAGAAAAATTTTATTTAAAAAAAAACGAAATATTAAAAAATACTTTATCAAAAACAAAGCTTATGTCAGGGGAAGAACCTCGAAATAACTACCTAATTTCTAAATACAGCAGGTATGATTCCCCTTTTCTAAATAAAACAAAATTAATTACCAATAGTTGATTAACTAAATAGTTAATATTTTATTGATTCATATGTTTTTATGGAGTATGAATAATTGTGAAAGTTTTCAATAAAATAGTACGACACTTGAATAACCAAAAAAGAAGCATAAAGCCTCCCCCCCCCCCACCCAAAGAGACGTATACTCTTCAAATGAACATAAGGGCCCCCCCCCCACCCAAAGAGACGTATACTCTTCAAATGAACATAAGGGCCCCCCCCCCCCCCCCAAAAAAAGTAAAAAAAAAAGAAGATAGTGACCCAGGATATTCTTGGAAGAAACTCATTCAGAAATCAGAATGTTCCTCTCCGATCTGGTGTACTCTTGAAACCAGACATTCGCAGAGTTCTTTGTGCATGACAGGCGAATGGCGCCAAAATGTGGCAGTCTAGCTTCTCTGCTCATTGAGAGTTGCCAGCTCTTCTACAGCCGCTTACTGAAATCTCTAAACGCCATTTTGTTAAAACAGCAGCATGTGCGTCTTTAAACATTCACGAAGCTAGCCATTTAAAGCGGGGATTTGTTGAGTTAATTCTCCGTTTGATTACTCTTGGGACATTGTTCGTTTTGTTCTCTCCCCTTCTCTCTTTATTAAAATTTACTATTTCTTTTTGTCTTGCCTTGAGGGAGCTGAGCTGTTTTCACCCCCACGCTAAGAAGAGCGGAGCATGTATTTTAAAAGTGCTAAGATGTGGCGGTGTGTCTAAAGGGAAAGGGGGGGGGCATGAATAAAGCGGAGCAGTAGGGGAAGTTAGCGAACTATTTAAATAAGGCAAAAAAAAAAAATGGCTGATGACAATTTAGTTCTCTCACCAGAATGTGTGAAAATAAATCTAAGTTAATAACTTGGCTGATTTCTTGTTTAAAATTTAGAATTTTAAAAACCATTCAACCCTTGCAGCAATATGATTTTTATTGTAAAATAATTTGGTCGTACGGTCATTGAGTGGGACACATTTGATAATTCCTAAAAGTTTGTCACAGAAGGAGCTGACTTTTTGTTCTAATTCCTAAGCCTTCAACTTTAAAAATAAATTGTCTTACTTCAAACCAAGAACAATTAAAACTTTCGAGCGCGAAGCCCTGAACAATTTAGATTTATCCATCTCTGCCTTGACACACTGATGTGTCGGACACATGATGTACATAAGATGTATCTTTCTATTTTGTCGTGTTTCTCCTCAAAATGAAGTGTGACTTTATTTCGTCCGTCCAGACGTACCCAGAGGAGTGACCTGCATGTCAGAGCAGGCTCTAGGACCCACGGTTGTAAAAATAAAGAGGAATGGAAAGAGAGGGAGATACAGAAGGAGAGAGGAAAAGAGTGAAAAAGGGAGAAAGAACAGGAGAGAGTAAGAGAGAACTTGAAAGAAATAGAGAGAGAAAGAGAGTAAATAAGAGAGAATTAGAGAGAAGCATTTTAAATAAGAAAATATGTAAAAAAGGGGGCAAAGATTGTAAGTTATTTCACGTGTGAGGGAGAGAGGAAGTGAAAGTAAATAAATAAATACAATTCAGTTTGGCTAAAGATCAGAGGTGGCCAAGTTCAGAGGTGGCCAAGTTGAGAGTTGGCCAATATTAAAATTCGACAACATTGAGATGTGGTCAATATTGTAAATGGTTAATTTTTACACATTTCTTTGTGTGTGTGTGGTGGGGGGGGGGAATGAAGTGAAAGTCAATTCGTTGAAGCAGCTGGACAAACAGGATAAAGAAATCAAGACAGCGCTAATGAAATACTCTCTTTCTTTTCTCTTGCTCTCTCTTTCTCTCTCTCTCTCTCGCTCTCTTTCCTCAAATTACTTTTCAGACTGGACTCTAGCTGCTAAGTTTTCTATGTCCATATATTGACAAAAGACTACACTAGAAGCTACTGGTTTATGAAGGCTTTGAGTGAACATGACAGTAAGATTGTAGTCAGAGAGACTTAGCTCTTCATAAAATATAAATATATATATATATTTAAATTTTAAGAAGTACTGCCCAACAAGCCAATGAGATGTTTCTTAAAGGATCCTTTTTAATTTATTAAAGATATAAGCAAGCCTCTTTATCAAAGCGAAGTTAGAGAGCAAAGTGATATCGGAAAGCAAAGCCTATACCAAGGGACGTCTGCGCCTCTTTAGTGGACAGAAAAGTTTGTTTAGAGAGTAAGATACTTGAGTGGTTTATTTTGTGGTGGTGTAAATATGGCGGGTGCATTACTTCCGGCTACAAATGGCGACACCCTTGTAACATCTAATTGTATGGTATTTCAAGTATGCTTCTTGATTCACTTAGGTCAGTATCAAGTACACAGCTTCAAGAATACTACTGAATAGAATTCTGAGATTCCAACATCTTCACATGTTCGATGAATGGTAGACTAGGAGGTTCAGGAGAAACACGCAATCAAATATTTATGATATCATTTTCAGCCTCTTTGAGCAGTAAATCAGTTCGTATCATTAATATAGAAGCAGCTCAGTTAGAGTTATGATTCTTAAACAATGTTATAATGAAATACAAAAGTAAATTTGGTAGTTTTTTTTATGGAACTCAAAGTGAAGAGGGACGCCAGGTGCGGAAACAAAGCGCATAACCACACAGGCTCCGCGTTCCATGCCACAAAAAAGGATATTATCAAATTAAGCTAATTATTCATGTGCACAGAATATTAAGCTGTCAAAACGAGGCTATCATTTTTGTCATGAGAGGGGAGATAACCAAAATTGGCTTAATTTTGAAATATTTTTACTTAAATAAACAAGTCAAAATTTGGTCTTTTACATACGACCCAAATCTGGTCCTTATAAAAAGAACACATACAGGAAAGGATAAGAGACTAAGTAGACATAATATTTACATAAACCAACTTATTAACAACAAATAAATGAAGTCTACTTAGCTCGTTAGTGAAAGATACATTCCCATAATGTGGCACACTCCTCTTGATTAACACAGTCAGAGCAGAACATTAAAACTATCATATAAACATTATGGAGATTTAGTTCACAATAATGTACAGTGGTCAGCTCAGAGACTGAAGAGGAAGCGGCCATTGTAAACAGCTGACAGGGACTTAAATCAAGTAATAAAGGGGGCTAACTCTAATAAAAAAAATAAAGGTAGCCACCCTTATTGTCCCTCTTGTTCTATGATTATGTTGAACTGAACCGGCCCTACTATTTTGATTCCCGTATGATATTATTGTAACCCATTGTTTGTTTTGAGCTGAGAGACTATTGTGCCTCTGTGACGGCAGTTCTAACCCTTTTTTTTATGGAACTCAAAGTGAAGAGAGACTAAGTAACAAAGAGACTAAGTAACAAAGAGACTAAGTAACAAAGAGAGAAAGTTACACAGTAAAACAAAAAAAACAAGACACCTTTCAATAAGAAAGTACAAATATTTAGCTACAAAATAGCTGGTTCTACCGTCAACATCTGAATATGACTTCCACCTAAATATCTCACAGAATATCTGCCTTTGGTTCTTGGAAAAGGAGGGGGGGAGGCGAATGTATTTTTGACGATTGCGCATACAGATTTCTCCACTTTTTATTAGGTACTTAGAAATCCTCAGGCGCAAATCGGAATCTGACATTTAGACATTCAATTTGAAGCCGAAACGAGTCATATACTCGTCAGAGGCGTAGACAACAAAGGGTGTATTTCTGAACGTTGTCGGATATATGGTCTTCTTCTGTCGCAAAGCGACTAAGGATAATCTCATACAAATTATATGAGTACTTGGGCATTAACCATGGCCGGAAAGATCTGGCCCACACAGCAGTTAGAAGTAACCAACCCCCTCCAGCTACGCAAGTCCAAAGGAACAGCAAGTGCCAATACAGCTTGGTATAAGCGGTGTTGCAGGCTCTGCCAGGGTGAAGCATTGTGTGCTTTAAGCGTCCAAAGATATCCCGACTCCTGAGTTTTCTTTAGTGTTTTCTGTTGAAGCCTTTACCATGTTTGGCTATGCCTGCAAATCCTGCAATGCAGAAAAAGGTTACAATTTTCCATCTCCCAGGTGGGTAGCCAGCCAATGCTAACGAGCCCGTCCTGGATCAGGTGTCTTTGCCCTTTCTCCAGTCGGGGATAACAGCTCAACCGAACCCAATATCTAAGCCTCATGTGAAGGTCAGAAGTTGGGCTCTGATGGTCAGAAGCTATTTAAGAAGTATGCCATTAGGAAGCATTTTCAGAGTGGCGGATGACTAATAATCATTACAACTTACTAGATAAACATTAGAGGGACTCATTACACTCGCGATACTCTCTCACGATTTTTGTATTTATTAACGCGGCTGTTTTCCATTCGTTTTTTTCTCTTTGTATCTCTTTTATATATTGGCAACAACAACACCCCCCCCCACCCCCAACCGCTCTCCTAGTCTGTTTTTTCCTGACCTTGTTATGACTCACACAACTCACTGAAGTCGATATTCTTTAAAAACAATATAAATAAATAACAAAAATATTCATTGACAGGTTTACACGTACAAGCGCGCGGATGAATACACCTAACCAACCTACTCACAAGCATACGCAAACACAAAAATAGTCCCTCACAGGCGTTCATCCCCCTCCGCTGATAATTTCGCTGCCATAATAATCCATTTCGCATTAAGCTTTACAACTCTTTTTTTTTCTATTTCCAAATCTTCTTAAATCTTTTTTTTTTTTAAATTCTCTTAATATTTATAACCACACGCGACAAAAATATAGTCCCTCCCACCGCCATTATCTCTCTTTCCAGCAACAATTTTTGAGTATGTTGATATTAAATGTCTTTCACTGTCTTTTTTTTTTTTTTTTTTAAATGCTTTCTAGTTAGCTAATTGCATGACGGGATACCGAGAACACACACACACACGCGCGCGAGCAAAAGACCAGCACAAAAAAAGGATGATGCCGCCATTGTGTACTGGAACAGGAAATGACGTACCCATTCTTGTATTAAGGTAATGCAATGATTAGATCAAGCGATGAAGTCGCCCGGTGCGCGATATTGAATGAGATACTAGCGTCGATGCATCGATCTCCAATCACCTCCCCCTCCCCCCTTTACTATCTTACGTCATTTCTATTAATGCATTATGTCAGGCATTTCATTATATAATTTAATGTTTATGTTTTAAAAAAAATTCTTCAGAGGGTTTGACGCCTGTTTCCCCGCTTGTAAGGACAAATGGAGAAAGAAGTTTATAACCCATTTGACAATTCCTCGCAACTTTAAAAAAATTAGAATCCTAAAAGTTAATAAATGATCGCGTTTTATTTTGTGTACACACCGCGGCGTAACAACATAATGTCTTTTTTAAAAAGATTTTTTTTCCTCTTCGAATTCAAACAGACTAGAGCAACATTTTTCCTATCAACTTGAGGCACGGTGGCTTAGCGGTAAAGCGCTTGTCTTTAGAACCGGAGGTCTTGGGTTTAAATCCTGTTGAAGATTGGGATTTTTTATTTCGTGATCTCTAGGGGAATCTGGGTGAGGGTGGGGGCCTCTTGCGGTGGTAAGGTAACTTCAACAGATCTAATAGGTTGACATTGGTTGAGGAAAAGTAAAGGTAGCTGTGCTGACCACATGATACCTCGTTAACCGAGGGTCACAAAAATAGATGACCTTTACACCATCTGCCCTGTGTGTAGTCGCTGAATGAACTATTTATGTTGTGTCTGTTGTATTTATGTGTATTTTTCTGCTGTGTTGTCTTTTTATGAGAAAAGAGTCCTTGTAATCACAACAAATTTCCGTAAGGATCAATAAAGCAGTCTTAGTCTTAGTCTTAGAGTTAGTCTATAGACCACAAGGTCTTAAAAGGGAAACTTTTCTTAATTTGAATAAGAAAAAAAAAATATGCTCCCCTTCATTCTTCGTCTGAAGAATGGTCGGTCTAAGAGACCCCTCTATTTTTAGGGAGGCCTGCCGAGAGGAGGAGGTGGAGGAGGGGGCTAACAGAACTCTAGACTAGGGCTCCGACAGGAGGGGGGGCTAACAGGACTCTAGTCTAGGGCTCCGACGGGGGGAGGGGGCTAACAGGACTCTAGTCTAGGGCTCCGACTTTATAAGGCATACAGTGTCCATTTCATTACAGTAATCTCGGGAGTTGTGGCGTCATGGCTCTTTGTAAACGCACTGGCATACAGCTTTTGTTTCCCGGCATATCTATGTCGTTTGTTTGGTCATTTCCACTTGGGCTTGTCATTGCTATTATGTAACATTTGCTAGTGTATATTAATGTAATTGAAGATGTCTTGTTTCACTTGAGCTGGTGGACTACTTTTTACCTCGTATGTCTATTTCATTCAGCACAGCACAACACATAGTAATCCGTGAAGTCTCTGAGTATCAGACATTTATTTTATTATCCATAGAATAAGATATATATTAAACTGGCAAATCCAGCCAAAAAGAGATACATATTATACTACGCAAGTCCAATGAAATATTCTAAGTACACAATTGATATTAAATCACTGAATCAACTACGTTAGACATCCTTACACCCCACACTTCAACTGTGGATTCTTGTCTCTCAGGTGAAACACAAAAATATAGTTTACTTCGTGCTTCCCCAACTAATACGTCACAATATCAAACAGTGATGTGACAGGGCTCTAGCGATGACTTCTATTGTGGTTAGAAATCATCTTCAATACTTTGTACGTCTGCATGTTAAGTTACATGTATGCAAGTTACATTAAAGTTATTTGTTGTTTTGTGTTTTCGTTTATCCAAACATGATTATATCCGATTCATTATAAACTGGTCTTCACAAATTATTAACCCCTATTGGTAAATGTAACTTACACATTATTGATTAAGCCTAACAAAATGATTTGACATAGACTAGTTGGGTACAAACAAACAAACAAAAAAACTTTTGGCTATAAGCCAAACATAACCAACACGTATTTAAAAACATTGCTGCACGCTTTAAGCGGTCATCTGATTGAATTCGTATTCGGTTTGAGGCTGACCCTGCTTGTACTAATAGAGGTTTGTCCTTTTTCTGTAGTGGCGACACCATTGTCCCTGGCAGCTCAGGCATGAATCTATGTAGGACAGAGTTGATAGAGAAATAAAGAAATAAGAAACCGGAACTCGAGGAAAGGTTATGTTTATAGAAAAACTTTTGTATGGCTCTAGATTGCAACGAATTTCAGTATTTGTATGTCTCCATATATCTTTTATGAATATCTTTTATATTTTCCAGTCTTGGACTACGAATATAGTTCCTTCTTGATTCCGCTGCAAAACTGTCTTTGAATGAAAGCAAAGCCCTCGAGTTAATTCAAGGATTAAAAATAAATCGTCTCATTAAGGCAGTGCTTCTCAAACTTTTGCTGGTCTTGTTACCCTCCTGCATAATGAAAAAAAAAGATGAACGTCTGCAAACCGTTAAACAAGTAAGCAGGGCCGACCTTAAGGCTTAGGCATAGGCAAACTAGGCAGCCACCTAGGTCGCCGACTAGAGGGGACCTCACACAGGACTGAAAAATAAATTTTTAAAGAAGAAATCGCAAATCTTGTCCCAAATGTTATAACTGGAGCACACAATGCTTTAAATAAATTGCGTAATTTTAGGTTTTTTTGCTGATTATTTTTTTATTTTACTATTTCTTTAGGGACACCTAATTCCCTTTGCCTGGGTCCTCCAATTATCTAAGGTCGGCCCTGAACGGAGTCCCAGTGTTGCACGGTATACGGCTCCTTGCATTCTGAGCTGCAGAAACGCATTCTTCTGGCGTCTACAGGACACAATTCATCTGAATGAAAAGAGGGCTGATCAATAAAAGTCCATTAAAGAAAAAAAGGCGGGAAAGGCTGGGTATTGCATTGGGAGAGACACGTGCACGACAGAAGTGAAAAGTTAACGCTCCCCTTTCAGACCTTGCCATCTATAGGGCAGATGGTGTTAAGGTCATCTGTTTGTTTGGTCAACGCTGGGTGCCATGTGGCAAAGACCAACCGCCTTTACTTCCTCAACTACAGTCAGGTACCCAATAGTGTTGGGTGATCTCAGGGTCCCCTAAAAATGCTGAAATTCAAAATCCCAATATTCACCGAGATTCAATACCAGGACGCCAGGTGCGGAAACAAAGCGCATAACCACACAGGCTCCGCGTTCCATACCACAAAAAAGGATATTATCAAATTAAGCTAATTATTCATGCGCACAGAGTATTAAGCTGGCAAAACGAGGCTATCATTTTTGTCATGAGAGGGGAGATAACCAAAATTGGCTTAATTTTGAAATATTTTTACTTAAATAAACAAGTCAACACTAAGACCAAAAAAAAATTGAAAAAAAAAAAGACACCACCTACACCTAAATGTCAATCTTATCTTACAATCTAAATGACATTTAACTTGACAACAGCAACATCAACTTGAAATGCCATTACAACAATGCATACAAACACGTTCGGACGGCAGACGATAACTAAATCATCAGTGTCTTGAGTTTTCTGGGTTTACTGTTATTTTTTTTTCCCTTGAAAGACAAAGCAGACGTCCTAAAGGCGGTGAGTGATGGGGATGGAGCAAACAAAAAAATAATAAAAAAAAAAAAAACACAGATAACAATCAAGCTCAGATTTACACTTCATCCCTTCTTGTAATCTTGTTTAACTTGAACTAAGTTTTTTACACTAACAATGACAAAAAAAAGTAAGTCATCTTTTTTTTTTTTCTTAACCAAATATTGTTGTAGAGGGATTTTTTGTTCTCCTTTCCTCTCTTTAGTCGTGTCTTGGGGGGGGGGGGGGGTAGCCGGTTGTTACTAGCCCTTCAGTAGAAACTAATGTATGCTCTGTTCGGTTGTCTACCTTGTCTGGTGGAGAGATACGCAATTTAGCTACGATTGTTTGTGTACCTTCGACCACTGGACTCGTGTGTCCAAACCTTGACCAATTTAGCTCCCACATCTTGTTTCAATTTAAGACGCCCGGTCATTCCGGCCGCGTGTCCGTTTTTTGTTGATGTTTTTTTGTCTTAACTTCTGCTTCTCTTCTTTTTTATAACACAATTGTTTACACTTTAAATATTGAAAGTCTATCGTGAGGAGCAGGACCGTAGCCAGCCAGCCGGTTGAATATTATTATTAATATTATATTTTATTATTATTATCATTATTGTTGCAGTGTTGCTGGCAAGAATAGGACTTTATAAATATATATATCCAAGGACATCAATAATCCGGTTAGACACATTGGAAAATGATAGAAAAATGATCTGTGTTTAATGTGTCTGTGTTTTCGGCTAATTACCTCCAGATTTCATTACCTTATGTACTAACTAGTTACTCCTTCCCAGTTAAATATAACACTATAAGTACAATGACATGCAAAATGACCGTGACCTTTATGTTTATATTTTTATATCTAACAGTTTTTTTTCTTTTGTGTAATATCTATGAAGTGCAGCAGTTAGTCATCATATATTTAACAGTGTCTCCCAAACTTTGTTCCGCAAGGCCTGAATAGGTGTTCCACGAACTACTGGAATAATTAACTAGTAGGCCACCAAGTGACTTAATCTTTCTAAATTTACTCTAAAACAATAAGCCAAGTGGTCCGCTAAATACTCAGAATGTACGAAAAGTTCCGTTCTGGAAAGAGTGTGCGAAGCAATGATATAAATAGATACTCTTGCAGATATTAAAGATGTTTCTAGAAGCACAAGCCGCACGGGTTGCAGATGAAAGAAGAAAAAAAAGTCCAATTGTACAAGCTGCTCCAGATCATTATGTGCTCATGATTCAATCCATCCGGAAATAATACACCACCGTCTCCAGGGACGCTTGCTGTAAGGTTAGGTAAAGGGACATAATGGATGTACTCAACAAAGAAAGTATAGCATGAATAGTCTATACAAACGGCAGCTAAGCTTTCCAAAAAAAAAAAAATATAACATTAATATAATTAAAATAATTATTTTATAATTATTGTATGCATAATTTGTGTATCTTAAATTTCTTTTTCATTTTTAGACAGTATCAATATTATATACTAACATTAGAGTAATACTATTCTCTGATCTATAAATATTTGGAAGTTTAATGAGAGACAGTATACGGCATTTAATTTAAATTCAGACATCTATCAATCATTTGTTAGTGTATATTCTACAGATTGCAATAATATTTCAAGGCAAATGTATATAAATACTTTATTAAAAAACAAGGCTTTTAACAGGGAAGAACCGCAAAATTACTGTCACGTCTCTCAATACTGCAAAATTTATCCCCCATTTTATATATAAATCAAAATTAATTAATTACCACTAATTACTAAACAAATTGGTTAATCCTTTAATCGAGTTGTAATTAATGATGAATAGTTTACCAAATTTTCAACTTGATCCGGATGTGGGAGAAATATCGTGTACAACATGTGTACCAGACAGACAGAGTGAGTTGATGTAAGCTCTGTAAAAGGTGAATTGTTACTGTTGTCTCATGTCCTTGTTTCTACTGTCGATCTCCAGCGTATTATGTTTTCATGTCTCGCATTCACCTTAAACAGTCCCTTGGGGCCCAAATGTCAGGTCTTCTAAAGATGGGTATTTGCGATCATTCTGACAAAACAAAATCTATACTTGACACTTATCAAAGCCTTAACCTCAACGCCTCACATAAGACAGCATTGAAACTAAGCTAAAAGAAAGTGTTTAAAATTGAACCCCGCTTTTAAAAAAAATGCGTTGCCTGACCAGCCATCGGCCCTGAGCACCAGTCCGTCATTAGTAACCAAATCAGTCAACGATTTTGTAGGTTAAAGCCGCAATCAGAGGTTTTCAGTCTAAATCTAATATCCTGTCCCCGGCCTGGTTACTACCCTGACCACTGGTCAGTGCCACAGCGCGGTCATTACTGTGTCTTTTAGCCAGTGTCAGTCGTGGGATTCCGTCGGGAGCTGAAGAAAAAATTATCGAGGGAGTGAGTGAACAGAGTGAAATTTGTCTTGTAAAAGAAACAGATCCCTGCTTGGCGTGCTGTCTTCTAGACATTCATTTCTTGCTCCGTTCTGGAATAGATTGCCACCATAATTACTATCAGGCTAGTAACACAATTATTGGGAGCAATAACATTGTTACTGCTTTGAAGGCTCTGTAACGATTTCCATTTGATTCCCTTCTAGAGTCGATCTGATCAAACACAAAGTAAATGCTGCTTTCAAGACGTAGACAATCTCAGAGTATATCTAAGTTTATCTAAGTTTTTATGAACGTTTTCAGAGAGTATATGTAAGTTTCGAGGCGCGGTGGCTGAGCGGTAAAGCGCTTGACTTCCTAACCGTGACCCGGTGTTCGACTACTGGTGAAGACTAGGATTTTTAATTTCTGAATCTTCGGACGCCTCTGAGTTTATCCACCTCTAATGGGTACCTGACATTAGTTGGGGAAAAGTATAGGCGATTGGTCGTTGTACTGAGTTCCTACAGGCAGCACGGAAATCCTTCTCCCAGATACTCCCTTCCACTGGTTCCACAAATCTTCATTTTCAAAGAAACCTCTGAATCTCCATTGCCGATGAAACGTTTTAAATCTCCATTTCCAAAAGAAACTCTTAAAAATCTTCCACCCTGATGAAAGTCTGAAATCTGACACAAGTCAAAAGAGATACTGTATAAGATGTGAACGACAAACTACACTAGGGAGACGTAACGATGAAACGTCCAGCATCCCAGCAGTATGCCCCCTATTTTAGGTTTGGGTATGGTATTGAAGTATAGGCGCCTGGCTATTCAGAGCTTTCTCTAGTTAAAAGTCTCCTTTCATGACTAATTGATGGTTAAGATTGACTAAGTCTTTTAACCAGTTATCTATTTTCTTTATTTTAACATATATTTTGAGGTAATTTTCCTGTTGTCTACATATGTACATTACATATATTAACCGTCGACCACAGAAACATATCTAACCTATAGATAGATCACAAGGTCTGAAAGAGGATCTTTTTTTTTTTTACTCTTTTCTATATAATCCCATCGTTCTCTTAATCTACTAATTCAACATGCCAAGTCTATCAAATCTAAAAACATAAAAAGAGTAAACTAATTACATTGTAACAAATAATCCAAAATTACCAATGTTTTTACAGTTTGAAATGAGTTGATTTTAGTTTCAAGATTTGGGAGCAATATTTGTATCGCGGATTAAAATTAGTTACCTTTCAGACCTTGCGAACTATAAGGCTGAGGATATTAAGATCATCTGTTACTTTGGCCAACGGTTAACGAGCAGGGTGTCATGTGGCCAGCACAACGACCAACCGCCTTTCTTTTTCCCAACTCATGTCAGGTACCCATCAGAGTTGGGTGAACTCATGTGCGCCCTAAAAATCCCAAAATCACAGTCTTCACCGAAATTCGAACCCAGGATCCTAGGTTCGGAAGCCAAGCGCTTAACCACTCAGCCCCCCGAATTAAAATGATGTCGGCGTATTTATCGTTATAGTAGTGTCTAACTTTTAAAAAAGCTGAGGTTTGAACTAACCACGTGATCCTTTCCAGGTGTTTTGTGGTTCTGAAACATGAACTTACCTGATAAAAAAAAGTATAATTTAAAAAATCATGAACATTTTCTTTCTGCTCATCTTCTGACCTTGGATTTCCGCCGCCCCTTACAGCCGCTTACTTGTGTGTAATGGCGGCAACGCCCCTGACAGCCCACTCGAAGTGATAACAGCGAAGATATTTTTTTTTCTTGTGGAAGATGAATGATCGAAAGCTATCCGTTACGAGATCCAGTGACGTCCAAAGAAACCAAAAAATTTCGTCTTAGTGTTGCCTTGGTAGGTCAACAAACGTCCTGACTGAACTGGTCTTTAGTCACGTGGTCTGGTGTTTTTGGTCTCGCTTGGTGTTACGCCCACGGCAGTGTACATCTCTACGTCGTTCTTTCTTTCTCTATTTTCTCCTTCTTTCTCTCTTGTTTCTATTTATCTGTTCGCCCTTTCTCTCTTGTTTCTATTTATCTATTCGCCCTTTCTCCTTATTTCTTCATTCTTGTTTATTTCTTACATTTTTTTTACCTTTACGTTCTCTCTTTCTTTTTTCCTTTTTCCCCTCTCTCGCTCACTCTCTCTTCCTCTTTGCCCCCCCCTCTCTCTCTCTCTCACCATTCTTTTAGACATCGCTATTCTCTTCCATCTCTGAATCTGTACTTTCTACACCACTGACCTCTATATCTCTTTTTTACATCAAGTTTCTTTCTTTCACCATCTTAAATACCGTCTTTCACTCTAAATCGCGATCTATCCCTCTTCTGTTTTCACATCAATTTTTATTTTATTTTTTAAATTTCTTTCTAAATATTTCCCCCCCCCCCATCTCTTTTAAAATTTCTAAGGTAATGTAATTTCCCTTCTCTCTTTCTCTCTCTCTTAACTCTTTAAATAAACGCCTACAGTAAACGCTTACACCGGCAAGGGTTACTGGCTTGTATTTTAGCGTGGGCTACTTCGTCAAGTCAAAAAGAATTAAATATCACGTGATCTATCATAGCCTCCAAGAAAATATTTACACAATTTTTTTTTTTTCAACAACCAATGAAACACAAGAAAACATTTAAAATAAAACGGATCGCTTGTCGTTCACACTTTTTTTATCTGTTTGTACCGAAGGCAAGTGTATTCCATTCACGAACTAAAACTCAAAACTGTATGATTTTATGGTGAAGCCCCATAATGTCTTACAATAGTCCACAAATAATTTACACTCATGTGCAAAAATACAAAAAGAAAAACATCTACCACAAAAAAAAAAACAAGGTTACAAAAACAGTTTGTGTGGAAACACAAACTCAAAATCGGCCCCCGAAGTGGTCTACCCAGGCAGGTAAAAAGGCAGGTTTCAATATTTTCAAAAACAATATCAGAATAAAATTCTATCAACGGCAAATGACAGAGTAGAATGGAGAAAGAAGTTTGACAGACCCTGTGTGGTGCCCCAACCGTCCAGCAGACCAAGTGATAGGTGAAAGTAAATATGTAGTTAGATGTGAACATGGTCTAACTGGTGTCTTATAGTGAGTATCTAATTGACATTGCGAAAAATTGAATAGCGCAAATTCTGAGGTTTCCTAAAAAAAAAATTAAAAATCAAGGCACAAGCAGACGTTACTACCTGTCACGGATGAATGTGTGTATGTATGTATGTATAAACTATTTTTACATTCTGCGCGAATGACCGGAAGTGTGTTTTGTTGTCAGAGGTTGATCAGACAGAGACCAGCGTGTGTGATATGCAGTAAAGCTGATTAAAGTGTATGTGTTTGATCTAGTGGTTTCACTGTTTTATTTCGTTACCTAGAACTGAACCAGGGACACCTAGACGTAGCGAGATCTAAGGTAGATTCTATCGAATTATAATTATAAATATAATAGGAAAGCTGTGACTCTACCCTTTTTCCCTCTTTAGAAAAAAGAAGTTAAAATAATAATAGAGAAATTTACATTTTTTTGGGAGGGGGAGCGGGTCCAAAATTAATAACAAGAAATCAGCCATAAAGGGGTTAGGTAGGTGGGATATCCCCCCAGTTTTCCTTTTAGGCTTAGGATAGAAAAAGAGATTAAAATCTGTGACATCGTGTGGACCAAAATACCCGGCACTTTATAATAAAAACACTGGAATGAAGTAGCAGACAATATAAAGAAAATAATTAAAACATTCACTATATAGGGGTACAAAGATTTTTGGAAGGGCCATTATAGTAAACAACCTGAGAGTGCCCAAAATTTTGTATCTGGCCACCTCCTACCTTCATAAAAAACATATACAAAATCACTAGAAAATTTATTTTCAAAAACACATTGACTAACATCAAACACACCACACTGATACAGGATAAAAAAGAAGGGGGGATAAGCCTACAAGATATCAAAAGAAAAATTAAAGCACTTCGTTTAAAATGTATCGGTAGTGTAGTTAGGTCCCCTGAAAACTTCCCCTTTACCTTATACTATTTCGGTTTAAGACTAAACACTATTCTCCCCATCCAAAACAACAGGAAAAAAAATATTAGCAATAATGAATTTGTTAATTTTTTTTATTGATTTGTGTTTTGTTCAATAAATTATTGTTTAAAGTTTGAAATTAATCCTAAATCGGGTGTGGGAGAAATAACGAGTTCAAACTTTTTACCAGACAGACAGAGTGAGCTCATATAAGCTTTTTGACCGGAGGCTAGATCTAAATTTAATCTCACTCTTATAATCATTTACTACAGTGTTGTTGTTTTTTTGTGTGGAAATCTGTCTTACCATTTTTTTAATAACTTTTTTGTCATCTTGTTTACAGTCTTGTTTACAGATATCTTTAAAATACAACCGTTTGTCTATGTGTCAATGTAGTGCAATCAAGTCGTTTGTATAGATTTAAGATTTAAACAGGTTTTCAGGATATAAAAAAAAAAAATTTCAAATAGATGTACAATATAAATGATTTTTTTAACAGATTTTCTTTAAGGACAAACTCAGTTAGCACCAAATGGATTTAACAAACACAAAAATACGCGCATACACATGCACACCCACAAACACACACACACACACAGATACGTTCAATGACATTGTTCTAGCTGACTGTAGACAGAACTTATTGTTGACTTGGGAGAACTCCTGGTTGATAGTAAACAGGTCATGATTTCAGGTCACATCACAAGGTCCTCAGGGCTCGCAAAGATTTTCCTTCGAGAAACAGAACCAGGAAAAAGAAGAAGAGGCAGAGAAAGCGATGGGAAGACAACATAAAAGAATGGACGGGCCTGAC
The DNA here is from genome assembly GCA_030265305.1 of Biomphalaria pfeifferi. NCBI lineage: Eukaryota > Metazoa > Mollusca > Gastropoda > Planorbidae > Biomphalaria > Biomphalaria pfeifferi. The sequence continues at coordinate 4,782,062 of JASAOG010000016.1, read as the reverse complement.
ATTGAATACAATTCTAACCAAGGCCAAAGACAGGGAGAAATGAAGGAAGACGATCAACAGATCTTGTGTGGTGCCCCAACGGTTCAGCAGATTAAGTATAGGGGAAGGTGAAGTAAACATGAAATAATGACATCCATGTTAGTTGATAGTTGACTGTACTGACTGTAGAAAGACGTCCTTGATAGTTGACTTGATAGTTGACTGCACTGACTGTATAAAGACATCCTTGATAGTTGACTGTAGACTGGAAATAATTGATAGTTGACTGTACTGACTGTAGAAAGACATCTTTAATAGTTAACTGTCGTCAAACATCCTTGATATTTGACTGTAGACACACATCATTGAAAGTTGACTGTAGACATGCAACCTTGATAGTTGACCGTCGAAAAGAGTCATTGAAAATTACTAGAGTCTTTTTATGTCTTTGTGTTTCAATTTTAATGAGGCAACGAACAAAGGAACAAACAAACGAACGAAAAAAAAATGAACGAACGAATAAACAAACGAACAAATGAAAGTTTGAAATGTACACAGTCATTATACAAGTTCTTGATACTAGTTCATCACACACACACACACACACACTTAACACATGCAAACGTTTTATGATTGACGAACCTCCCTGGCGAGCTCATGACATGTAATTTATAGAACCCTAGTAAAAGTGCAAAAGTATTGAACCCGAAGCCATTAGTACGGACCTACACTCGCGACAATCTCACAGAAAGACAACATATTGAATCGAATTTGTCATAGTTCCCTTAGCAAACTCTTATGTTTTTTTTTTTGCGCTTTTGTTTTTGTGGTCTTTGAAACATTAACATTTTCATACAGCCTTTTAATACATCAACATGAATATTTTATTACATATTAAGCTGGAAATAAAATCCAAGAGCAATAATAAAATGGCATATAGGAAATAAAAATACAGAATTTAAAAAAAATGCAACAAAAAAAAAAGAAAAAGAAAAGTTATGAATAAAAATGTTTTAAAAATATCAATGAAAAACTTTAGACGTTCGAAAATTTTGTAATTAAAAGATTCTTAAAAGAATGTTTATGCAAATGAGGATAACTCCGTGATACTCGTCAAGTGATGCCGAGGAATTAAGTTCACTTCCCCTTTGTTCACTCAGCCTGACAATACACAGATCATGGAAATCTCATGACATTCCGAGGCCCACACATGGACTAGCGCGACAGAGAAATCATGTAAAACCGGGGCCACATGACATTGTCACTGTCAGATCATTCAGGGGGCCCCTTTTAAGTTTCGTATCTTTTTCACAGTCCCAAATATCTTCCCCCCCCCCCCCACCCCATCTCCTGCTCCAATCCCCTTGGTGAACTTCATTTGACCGTCGGAGCTCTTCCGTTCAAAAAGATAATATTTATTATATTAAAAAAAAAAGGACGAAATGAAAAAAAAAAAGGAAGCACAAATGTAACCATGGAGACGCCGGCATTAGCGTGCTTAAAGAAACCAGAGAAATGTTCGTCTCGTCCCTTGCCCGTCTTAAGTCAGACTTAGTCGTTGTAATGGCTTGTAAATCAGTGACTTATTGTATAAAAAGATTTTTTTTTTGTTGAAATATTGGCTCCCGAAATCTTTGTCTGGGCCGAATGTTTTTCTAAAAGTTTCTCCCAAGAAGCGTTCTGATTAAATTAAATTGTAATTTGTCTCAGACAAGATGTTCTTTGTAAATACATCGTAGAATAGGATGGAATGAGGACTGACTGGCGAGACGTGGGCTTAAAGATTTTTAATTTAGTTTTAAATACTCTCACATACAAGGAACAGAGGCGAGGTTATTGGGTTCAGTTTGTTCAAATACTTTGTTAATGTAGGAGCTTACTCAGTTTAGTAATGTATAGCGTGTTTGTTTCCCTTTTAATAGTTTCATTAGAATCAAATGATCGATTCCCCCCCCCCCCCCCCCCCGGTCAAACATGGTATTTAGAGGCGTAGTTCATTTGAGATTCAGAGGCCTAGTTCACTTGAGATTCAGCGGCGTAGTTGATAAACGATTCACATGAGTAGTTGATTAAATTTTCAGAGTCGTAGTTGATTGGGGATTCAAAGGCGTAGTTGATTGGGGATACAGAGGCGTAAATGATTGGAGATTCAGATGCGTAGTTAATTTGACTTTGGAGATTCAGGGGCGTATTTGATTGGAGATTTAGAGGCGTAGATGATTTGAAATTCACAGGCGTTTTGGCTTAAATGTATTTTTAACGTACATATTTTACCTACCCTAAATAATATCACAGGATTCAAATTCTTTCAGTATTATTTAAACTTGTGTTTTGGAATGATAGATGAAGAACATTTTAACCTCTGATTCAGTAGCTTCGCAATAGATTGTAGGATCAGGACTAATCGTCGTAGAAGGCCAGAACACAGACCCCGTACGTCACAACCTGTGGGCAGCGGAGACCAATAGCTCGTTGCCACGTCACAGCTCTGTACAACGTGGCAATGAGCTATTGGTCTTCCCTGCCCACAGTTTGCAACGTCTCAGGTCAGTGTTGAGGCCTACAATAACGATCGGGATTCGAACCACATATCGTCGTGTGCGAACGGATGCACAAAAACCTCTCAACCATCATATAAAATGCGATTCTCAATTATATAAGAAAAACAAAAAAAAAATGGTCAACGAATGAGAAATACCATAGACATATGAGAAATGCTTAATGGACATTTTGAATAGTAAAGTTTTTAAAAATCTCTAAAAAGGAACAAATTAAACTATAACTCAAAAACATTCTTGAAACTATTGAGTTTTCTCAGTTTCGTTGAATGTAAAGTTATTTCTTTACTTTTGGCTGGTATAAAATAACTATTGTGTTTATGTGTATCCGTTCATGTGAGTGTATTTTGTACAAAACGGACGACAAACATAAAGAAGCCAAGTCCAAATGCTGTCCTCCTCTCTAGTAAAACACATCCTCCCTACCCCTTCGCCTTTCATCCAGTATTGAAAAAAAAAAATGTTTGGTGCCAGATCGAAAGACTAACCCTAACCCTAACCATTTTTGTCTCTTCTTTCGTTTCCTATACGCCCCCCCCCCCCCCCACCAAACACACACACAAGAAGAATGTTTTGAATTAGGAGGGAGAGAAGTGAAAATATTGACTCATAATTCACAAGTTACTGCCAATAGCGGCTCAGGCTTAAAGTTAGGTCTGGAGATGACGTGATTCAAGGACCATAACTCTCTTTATCTTTTCAATATTTTCTTGTGGGCTGAACAGATAACAAAATGCTAACGACACAAGGTTTATTTCATTTTTTTTTTAAAGGAATGAAGACCAAATCAATAAAGTAAATGAAGTGCAATTTTTAACTTGAAAGATATATTTATGCTTACTTTATTAATCAATTAAACTACAAACATAATTTCTTACTTCTATTTAATGCCCGAACATTTTGTGATTTGCATCACCCTTGCTATACACAGTCTAAAATTAGTGGCGAATTCAAAGTTACAATAAATTCAAAGTATTCTCTTCATGGCTGAACAGTTTGGACAAGAAGTAAAGTGTGTGTGTGGGGGGGGGAGAACAAATAGTATTTTCCCGTTACAACATAGTAGGGCCGGACTTAACCGTTGTGACCAAGACGTCATGGGAATATCACACTTTTTTCTATTTCTACACCACGTAGTTTTAGCGGCGAAAAAAAAAAAGAGGGGGGAGGAAAACAAGTAATCTTCTCTGTATTCACCCGTTACTAAATAGCAGGGCCGGACTCAACCTTTATGGGGCACTATGCGAAACGGATTTCGCGGGGCCAAGTTTGGTTAGAGATAAGGATAATAAGTGAAATTTAAGAGTTTGTTTAAAAATATAAATTCGTCTTTGCATTTAATCATTTTTTACTACGTAAAGAACATATTTACGAGCCTTGCGTGTAGCGAAGTCATACAGTATATAATTTTTTTAAATTTCCTACATTGATCACGCAAGAATTACCGAATGGTTCAATCTATCTACTACGAGAATTGTTGACCTCAAGTAATTCTTCATTAGTTTGAGGCGCGAGAAGCTTCTTTCACCAGAATGCTCCATTTGAGGTATTGCATAATGCGTTTTTATTGATCGCGCGTAGGACTGGCGTTTTCCATATTATTTCCATATTTCTCAAAATGGCAATTTCTGTCTATATATTTCGGGTGATTTGTATGAGTTTTCAATAGATTTTTAATAATTTCCGGAGATTTCCATGAATGTTTGTATATTTTGCAATTTCAGAAGATTTCCAGGAGCTCCAGGTAAATCAGGCGGAAGCGGGAAATCTGTTATAAGTTATAAAATGGTTTAATTTATTAATTTACACCTAGAATTAGTGCGGGTCCTAAGAATGTGTGGAGCCCTTTGTGGTCGCATAGGTGTTGTGGTCTATGGCAGGTCCTGCTAAATAGCGGCGTATCTTACGCTGTGGGTTACTATATATGTATGTACAATTCTCTTCAAGGCTCAACAGTTTGGACAAAAAGAAGTAAAGGAAAGATCACTCTTTTATTTCTGCATGTCGGACTACAGTTATCCCAAGTAACTTTAGCGGCGAAAAAAAAAAGAGTGGATGAACAAGTAGTATTCACCCATCAAAAAATAGTAGGGCCGGACGTTACCTTATTGACCAAAAAGTTATAGAAAGATCACTCTTTTATTTCTGCTAGTCGGACTAGAGTTACCCCACGTAACGACAGCGGCGAAAAAAAAGAGGGAGAACAAGTAATCTACCCTATATATTACCCGCCACTAAATAGCAGGACCGGACTCAACCCTTGTGGGGCTCTATGCGAAACGGATTTGGCGGGGCTAAGTTTGGGTAGGGATATAGATAATAAGTGAAAATTAAGAATTTAAATTCGAAAAAAAAATTCGTCTCTGCATTTTATTCATTCTTTACTACCAACAGAATTATTTACGAGCCTTGTTTGTAGCGAAGCCATGCATTATATCTAAAAAAAAAGTGTTTCCTACATAGATCACGCTAAATAGCAGGAATTACAAAATGTTTCAATCTATCTTCGAGAATTATTGACCCCAGGTAATTCTTCATTAGTTTGAGGCGCGAGAAGCTTCTTTTACCAGATTCCACAATTACGGGTATTGCATAATACAGTTTTATTTTCAACGCCAAATGAATGACACCCAAAAATGACAATTTTTTGTCTATATATTTCAGGATTTTTTTTACTTTTTTTTCAAAAGATCTTAATAATTTCCGGAGATTTCCATGACATTTTCATATAAATAGCAATTTCAGGGGTGAAGACTGGGATTTTTAAGTTCGGGATCTTTGGGCGCCTCTGAGTCCACCTAGCTCGAATGGGTACCTGGCATTAGTTGGTGAAATGTAAAGACGTTGTGCTGGCCACATGACACCCTCGTTAACCTTAGGCTACAGAAACAGATGACCTTTACATCCAGGTCTGAAAGGGGAACTTTACTCTCTAGTTTTAGTTGAGCTTAAGTCATTGATTAACATGCATGATTAGATTGACACGCGAAATGCGTGGGGACGTCTGTAATATAGAAGATGAAGTCTTATCTACCTCAAAACTACGGCATAAAAGCTATCGTTTCCGGTAACCCCCCAAAAATCGACCGCGACCTGATAATCAAAGTACCTATATTATGTGAATATCTAGATCTAGAGCTATGTAGACTAAATATTTAGAATAGACTAAAATAGTAAATAGAGTTTAGTTAGTAATGTAACTAATTAGTAATTTAGAATTTTTTTTTAGAGTTATGTGCTTGCAGATATAGAATCTAAAGAATCTACAAACTTTTAGAGTAACTAGATCTAGACATTAAAATTTATCTAGTCTTGACACAATTTGTTTCTAGAATTATTCTAGAACATTCTAGATCTATCTATGCGCTACCCTAAAAACTAGCAAAGAGTAGGGATTAGAAAAATGTCGTATGTAGTTCAGTGACAGCTTGCTCACAATTATCACATGTAGAGTCTCCGAGGACATGACTTGTTCATTGTCAATTTACAGGTTTCAGTTGATCACAAGAATAAACATTTACCTGTGAGTCTTTTGATTGGAACCCTCTTGATTTTCCTTTGGAATAGGCGTTAAGAGAAGTGTAAACAGGAAGTCGTTTACAGTCTAGTGGATTCCAATTTCTACAAAGAAGAGTAAATTAATGAAAGGGAAAGAAATGATTTCGGTAGAGAAATATTAGAGAACTTTCTAGTCTTGAATTTGGAAAGCTATCGGGAAAACAATTTTATAACGGGTCCATTCAATAAGTTCATAAGTTTTAACGCTATATGAAGTAAACTTATGTGAATCTATTGTAGATATCAAATTTAAAATTGTTACATTGCTTGATAAATATCATGTGTGTGTTCAATCTTTTCATGGTCTCTACTTGAATCACTAAATTATTTTATTTCGTAAAGAGGAATTCTGATATTTCTTCAACTAAAAAGATCCCCGACATACTGTTGGAACTTAAGTCATCAGATTAAACTTCCAGACACATACAAACATTCACCAATCTATTCGTTAGTAACAACCTCATACCTCAGAGAAAAAATAAATTTAAACATATGTTTACCTTTCAGCACCATCTCGTGCAATTAATAATCTTTCTAGTTTTGTGATTGGCAAGGGGAAAAAAAAAGATTTGCAAAGAGAAATTGAATTATTACAGAGAGATAATCAAACGAGACTTTGATTCTCCGAGTTCCCTCCTATACTCCCAACCCCCCCCCCCCCTCTTCTCCTACGTCTTCTGCTCCTCCAAGACCTCTGGTTCAACGCTTCCGGCTGTTCCGGATTTATTGCAGTTCATCGCTTCTCAATTTGTGTCTAGAGAATGTCCCCATTCCGTATAAAACCCTTATCGTCCCCCACCCCGAGATACTAGCTTGAAGTCTGTGACTAACAAAAAGTTCTTTCATACTCCTCCCTTCCACCAGATATTTTTTTTTTGAAGCGCAATAATGATAAGGGTGCGCAACTGCTATAGACTTGATTTATGTCTTGGATGTTACGTCCCTTTCATTTCCTTTCCCCACAGAATTTAAAGGTGCCCAAAACATATTCCAGCAGCAGTTTCATCTTCAGCTAATTTCTATTTACTTTGTGGTTAATAAGTTTCGACTATTAATTTGTCGTTCAATAAATTGTATGATTTTACACAATTACAAAAAGTTATTATTGATAGTGTTATTGCTGTGGACGATCGTTGACTTGTAGCACTGAGCAGATGGTAGACAACTAAACCGCTGTAGGCGTATTATAAATTAACTTTAAAAACTTCAACTAACTTCTTTGTAAACAAAATTAAATTAAACTTTTTTTTTTACAATAAGCACAAATTTAACTTGAGACAAAAGTGAAATAAATGTACTAGACTTTAGCAATAAATATAAAATGGTATTTTGAACAAAATCTACATCGCTACAAAAACACGCCTTTTCCCTCTGGCTGTCTGGAGTCAGACAATTGATGACGATAATGCCGCTTATCGCTTATCTTCTATCAATTCACAACCAATCACTAACCTCTGCCCGCTGTCGTCGTGCATTGTCTCCGCCACGTACACACACATACTCCATAACAATTATTAAATATAGATGTGTGATACAGATATGGTTTCAGCTGTATTCATATTGATCATAAGCATCATAATAGATCTAATAACTAAGTTTAATCGATAGTACACTAGACTATAATCTACACAATACATAATGATACATATATCATGGATTATTCGGTTAAATTTTTATCAGTTTTCTGACTTAATCTGGTGATAAAAAAAAAAAATTAAGAAATCTTTACCAATGGCTATTACAGCTACGATGGTTTGGTTCTCTTTAAATTCAAAGCCAACGCAATCTTTGTTTACTGACCCGACACAAGGGTTTCAGTACATACTAAATCTTCATCACAAACTGTATCATGGTCTTCACCATGACCTTCATCACGACCTTCATCGTGTATCATGACCACATTATGACCTTCATCGTCATCTAAACCATGCCTTTCATCTTCATATATATAGAGAGAGGGAGGGAGAGGGAGGGAGAGAGAGAGAGGGAGGGAGAGGGAGAGAGAGACAGAGAGACAGAGAGAGACAGAGAGAGACAGAGAGAGAGAGAGAGGGAGAAAGAGAGGGAGAAAGAGAGAGACAGAGAGGGAGAGAGAGAGGGAGAGAGAGGGAGAGGGAGAGAGAGGGGGGGAGAGGGAAAGAGAGAGAGAGACAGAGAGAGGGAGAGGGAGAGAGACAGAGAGAGAGAGAGATACAGAGAGAGAGAGGGAGGGAGAGAGAGGGAGAGGAAGGGAGAGAGAGAGAGAGAGAGAGAGAGATTATTATGCACGTAGCTCTTCTTTTGTAAGTTGTAAGGGAAGTCACCCCCAAATCTAGGAAGTTCGAACTTTATTGTCTTAAAGAATTAATGATCTTTATTCTTCAGAAGTTTAAAAATAATGCAATACTACTACATCGGATTTTAATTAGAATGGGCTATTAATCACAGAACTAGATGTATATATTTACTCAAATATAGAAAATAAAGCCATTTCCTGTGACTTTCCATTGAGATAATGCTTTGAAAATCCTAGATAGAAAAATTCACTTCTGTTGATTTTAATAATCTTATGTACATTAAAATAGATTGATTACCTACTTTTTTATACGTACACCTCAAATATTAAACGTATTTTTATCTATTAGTTTGGATCAGTCCTGTAATTACATTTGTTTGAGGTCTGAACTAACAGTAATAAATCAGTGCGATTGAAAATATGTTTACCAATTTTTCTTGTTTAGATCAGTTGCATGCTTTCCCTCGTTCATAGTGGGGGAAGGAAGGAGGAGAAGGAAGAAGATGTTTACTGTGTGATTGTTACTCTGATCGCTTTTTAAAATTTGCATTTATAAATAAATAAGAAATTGAAAGACCTGAAATCGAACTCGAGAGCTCAAGCCTTCTCAAGCCAATAGACTAGCCACTGTGCCAGCGAATAGCTTCTGGAAAAAAGAGAGTTTTAATTTTATCTATTCTAACTTCAAACTTTAAAGCGGCGACCTACAAAGTATAAACGAGGCTAATTCAAATTATATTACCTCATTTGTCAAGTACAATTTCTTTCCCTTGTTTGATGCCAAACAAAATATTTTATTATCAATAGTTAATTAACTAAAAGGTTTAATTTTTTTATTTGATTCTTGTTTTGTCGGAAAAAAGAAATAATAGTCAAATTTTCAGCTTGATCCGAGATTGGATGTGGGAGAAATAACGCATTCAAACTTTTTACCAGACAGACGGACGGACAGACACAGTGAGTTGATATAAAGTTTGTAACGGGACTCCAGAAAAGCGGTGAATGTGATAGTCAAAATTGTATTTCTTTACTTCTTCGAGATGCTTCTCTCTCTCTCTCTCGCTCTCTTTCTCTCTCTCTCTCTCTCTCTCACTCTCTCTCTCTCTCTCTCCACGTTACAATCAACTGGAGATCCCAGACAATGATTTAAGACATAAATTTAATTACATTAAGAAAAGGGAAGCGACTCCCGCGTTCCATCAAACATGCCGAAGTGTTTTTTTCTTTGACCTCTTCCTCATTCCAGTAGGTTGGCACCGTTTTTAAATCTTCAGATTGGTTCTATCTATCTATCTATCTATCTATCTATCTATCTATCTCTCTAATCTTTCCATCTATTTATCTATCTATCTATCTATCTATCTATCTAACCATCTATCTATCTATCTAACCATCTATCTATCTATCTATCTATCTATCTATCTATCTATCTATCTATCTGTCTGTTTATCAATCTTACTTTATTCTAAGATCTCCAATGAATATGTTTCTGATGTCAGACATTGCAACAATAAAGTAAGAAGAATCAAAACAAAATGTAGTGTTGATATTTTGTATTGAAATTGTTATATACACTAACAAAATGTAGTGTTGATATTTTGTATTGAAATTGTTATATACACTAACAAAATGTAGTGTTGATATTTTGTATTGAAATTGTTATATACACTAACAAAATGTAGTGTTGATATTTTGTATTGAAATTGTTATATACACTAACAAAATGTAGTGTTGATATTTTGTATTGAAATTGTTATATACACTAACAAAATGTAGTGTTGATATTTTGTATTGAAATTGTTATATACACTAACAAAATGTAGTGTTGATATTTTGTATTGAAATTGTTATATACACTAACAAAATGCAGTGTTGATATTTTGTATTGAAATTGTTATATACACTAACAAAATGTAGTGTTGATATTTTGTATTGAAATTGTTATATACACTAACAAAATGTAGTGTTGATATTTTGTATTGAAATTGTTATATACACTAACAAAATGTAGTGTTGATATTTTGTATTGAAATTGTTATATACACTAACAAAATGTAGTGTTGATATTTTGTATTGAAATTGTTATATACACTAACAAAATGTAGTGTTGATATTTTGTATTGAAATTGTTATATACACTAACAAAATGTAGTGTTGATATTTTGTATTGAAATTGTTATATACACTAACAAAATGCAGTGTTGATATTTTGTATTGAAATTGTTATATACACTAACAAAATGTAGTGTTGATATTTTGTATTGAAATTGTTATAAACACTAACAAAATGTAGTGTTGATATTTTGTATTGAAATTGTTATATACACTAACAAAATGTAGTGTTGATATTTTGTATTGAAATTGTTATATACACTAACAAAATGTAGTGTTGATATTTTGTATTGAAATTGTTATATACACTAACAAAATGTAGTGTTGATATTTTGTATTGAAATTGTTATATACACTAACAAAATGCAGTGTTGATATTTTGTATTGAAATTGTTATATACACTAACAAAATGCAGTGTTGATATTTTGTATTGAAATTGTTATATACACTAACAAAATGCAGTGTTGATATTTTGTATTGAAATTGTTATATACACTAACAAAATGCAGTGTTGATATTTTGTATTGAAATTGTTATATACACTAACAAAATGTAGTGTTGATATTTTGTATTGAAATTGTTATATACACTAACAAAATGTAGTGTTGATATTTTGTATTGAAATTGTTATATACACTAACAAAATGTAGTGTTGATATTTTGTATTGGAATTGTTATATACACTAACAAAATGTAGTGTTGATATTTTGTATTGAAATTGTTATATACACTAACAAAATGTAGTGTTGATATTTTGTATTGAAATTGTTATATACACTAACAAAATGCAGTGTTGATATTTTGTATTGAAATTGTTATATACACTAACAAAATGCAGTGTTGATATTTTGTATTGAAATTGTTATATACACTAACAAAATGCAGTGTTGATATTTTGTATTGAAATTGTTATATACACTAACAAAATGCAGTGTTGATATTTTGTATTGAAATTGTTATATACACTAACAAAATGTAGTGTTGATATTTTGTATTGAAATTGTTATATACACTAACAAAATGTAGTGTTGATATTTTGTATTGAAATTGTTATATACACTAACAAAATGTAGTGTTGATATTTTGTATTGAAATTGTTATATACACTAACAAAATGCAGTGTTGATATTTTGTATTGAAATTGTTATATACACTAACAAAATGTAGTGTTGATATTTTGTATTGAAATTGTTATATACACTAACAAAATGCAGTGTTGATATTTTGTATTGAAATTGTTATATACACTAACAAAATGTAGTGTTGATATTTTGTATTGAAATTGTTATATACACTAACAAAATGTAGTGTTGATATTTTGTATTGAAATTGTTATATACACTAACAAAATGTAGTGTTGATATTTTGTATTGAAATTGTTATATACACTAACAAAATGCAGTGTTGATATTTTGTATTGAAATTGTTATATACACTAACAAAATGTAGTGTTGATATTTTGTATTGAAATTGTTATATACACTAACAAAATGTAGTGTTGATATTTTGTATTGAAATTGTTATATACACTAACAAAATGTAGTGTTGATATTTTGTATTGAAATTGTTATATACACTAACAAAATGTAGTGTTGATATTTTGTATTGAAATTGTTATATACACTAACAAAATGCAGTGTTGATATTTTGTATTGAAATTGTTATATACACTAACAAAATGTAGTGTTGATATTTTGTATTGAAATTGTTATATACACTAACAAAATGTAGTGTTGATATTTTGTATTGAAATTGTTATATACACTAACAAAATGTAGTGTTGATATTTTGTATTGAAATTGTTATATACACTAACAAAATGTAGTGTTGATATTTTGTATTGAAATTGTTATATACACTAACAAAATGCAGTGTTGATATTTTGTATTGAAATTGTTATATACACTAACAAAATGACTTGCTTCCCGTCACTGAAGTTATTGAGACAAAAAAAAAAGACAACGATTGGATCTATAGCCTGGTCAAATCTTTGACCACTACGTCACTATGCCACTGGCTCGTCGTCCAATCATATTTCTATTATTATATTACAGAGTAATAGAATATCCTTTTAAAGAGATTTTTTTTTATATGCGGGTGAGCGTCTGACTTGGTGGAAAAGGGGGGGGGGGCAGTACCTCAGGCTATATGAACAGAGGAACCTATCAGTCATGGCCTTGTGCTGCTCCTGTAAGGTCGGCCTACATGCCTCCATGTAATTGAAATTATTGTCTGCCTCCCTCGTGTCTTCTATTACCTCCCTTGTATTTTGTTTGGTATTGGCTTATAATTCAGAATTATGTTAATTTTTTTTTCATAACTCAAATGGCGGAATAACTCCAACCGCAGGGTAACGGGGGGAATGGTCTTCGGAGGGATATAAAGACACCTCCACGCTTCGAGGAGGAAGGGAGAGGAGGTCAACTAAAATCAATTACGTCCTGCATTCATCAGTTTTGTCCGTTTCTCTTTCTCTTTCTCTCTCTCTCTCTCTTTGGTTCTCTTTTTTTCTATTTAATTATGCTTTCTTTTTCTTTTGTTACTCTCTCTCTCTCTCTCTCTGTTTATATCTCTCTTTCTTTCTCTCTACCTTTATCTCTTTCTATCTACCAGTTTGTTTCTTTTTCTTTTCTCTCTCTTTCTCTCTGTCTCTTCTTCTGTGTATCTTTCTTTTTTCTATCTTTCTCTCTGTCTCTTCTTCTGTGTATCTTTCTTTTTTCTATCTTTCTCTCTGTCTCTTCTTCTGTGTATCTTTCTTTTTTCTATCTTTCTCTCTGTCTCTTCTTCTGTGTATCTTTCTTTTTTCTATCTTTCTCTCTGTCTCTTCTTCTGTGTATCTTTCTTTTTTCTATCTTTCTCTCTGTCTCTTCTTCTGTGTATCTTTCTTTTTTCTATCTTTCTGTCTCTTTTTTTCTTTCTTTATACATCTTTCCTTCTTTTTCTCTTTCTCTCTCTCTATGTCTCTCTTTCTATCTCACTGTTTCTTTCTCTCTGTCTGTCTCTCTCTCTCTCTTTCTTTCTCTCTATCACCCTCATTCTCCCTTGCCCTCTGGATTCTCAAAAACCTATTTTCTTCATTAGAATGATTTCAGGGGAGGATTACCTTTGGAAATCGAAATTTTCGACCCAAAAATCGATTTTTATAGATTTAAACATATTTAGATAGCTTATCCATTTATTTACTTGATAAGTACTTTAATTTTTTTTAAATAATGCTTTAAAACATATTTTTTTACATTTTTCGGGTGTATATTAATGACGATTTTATAAGAAAATTCCAAAATTCTCCATAGTTACAGGTTTAATAATTTTTGTGCATTGCAAATAAAATAGTCATATTTGGTATCAATTTGTTCAGCGTCCAAATGTCTTTTAAAATTTGGCATCACTTCCTAATCTTTTATTAGCACATTTTCGCTATATTTAGAAACTTACGTACTCTTTTTGATTACTTTTGGTGTAAATATAGACCCCTTATAAATGCTGCGTTCTGATTGGTCTATTCCTAGGATTCCCCTAGCGACTTTGTGTACCTCAGGTTATCGAAAATAAATGGCTGAACTGCCTACAGCGTGTTGAAATTATAGTATGTGAAAAATTAACATTTACTTTCTAAACAGTTTTAGTATCTTAAAATAAACGTTTTATATGTTCTGTGCTTGCTTTTCTTACATCTTGTAAGTAGAATTATCAACATTTTATAGTTGACTGAGTTGTAGATCTAATACTACAGCTAGTCAGACTAGTCTCTCTGGCGACTCTGCTGGATTGCCTGGATATCATATCATTCTAGTCTAGATTTATCTAGACTCTAGATTCTATATATAAAATATATAGTCTAGATCTATATTGATAATATTCTAGAGCTCAGACTTCTACGATTGTGACTTATTCTGTAATTGTCTTCAAGTTCATTCTTATTTGAGCTTGACTAGATCTAACGACTAAGTCTTATCCATAATTATCATCTGTCATCACATCTAGTCTACTATCATCTAAATCTAGCTCCACTGCCCTAGACATTCTAGCTTTAGTACTAGCCATGGGAAGATTAAAAAAAAAGAAGTAAACAACTTCTAGAGGCTCGCAAGATTGCCAAGATGAAGAACACTATGTCGAAAAGATCATGAACTAGATCTAGACAAAGTAACACCAGCTCCTTCAACTCCAAGTAACTCGTCAGTATTATTGTCTATGCAAACAAGTTCCAAAAAAAAAAAACTGTTGATATTCCTGCTATGGACATTGGAATCTCTAGCTCTCTATTTAATGATCAATCAGCTAAACAAGCATATAGAACAATCATTGACATTAGTCAAATTGAAAAATTGCTTTCACCTCTTCTGTGTCATTGTAATGCTGATGGTCACAAACCTGATTACGATATCAACTATACAGGTGAGATATTTTTCTATTGTTTTAAAACCTTTTACAGTAATTAAAATCTAGATTCATTTTTAAACTGACATGTTTTTTTAAATTATTTAAAAACAGCATACAAAACAGTTTATTGTCTTTCCATTAACTTTTTGTTTTATATTTTTCAGGATCGTCTGGAATGATGGAAACACATGCGGCCGAGATCTTGTGGAGGAGATCCATTGAGAAGTTCAAATTTCGCTACACCACTATGTTGTCAGATGGTGATTCTAAAGCCTTTAATAAAGTCTGTGAAATAAAACCCTATGGAGATGTACCTATAACAAAAGAAAAGTGTGTCAAACCATGTGGGGAAAAGGATGGGCACTGCACTCCGTAATTTGGTTACAGATTGTAGCAAGAAAGGAATTTCACTTGGAGGTAATGGTGTAGGAAAACTTACACAACAAACAATAAAAAAACTGTCCAAGTATTACACCAGAGCGATACGAAACACTATGACGCTAAGCAAATGAGAAAAGCTATACTTGCGAGCATGTATCACAATTTTTCGACCGATAAGAGGCCGATGCATCATCTGTGTCCTTCAGGTGCATATTCTTGGTGTTTTTATAAATCTTGTGAGGCAAAAAATGTAAAGCCTGGTAAACACTATCTCCATATACATACGCCTCTCAATTATGACTTGCTAGCAGAACATCTGAAGCCTATATACAAAAGATTGTCAGAGCCTCAACTTCTACAGCGATGTTTGCTTGGCTCAACTCAAAATGCGAATGAGTCTTTTCATTCATGTATTTGGAATATTTGCAGCAAATCCAGATTTTCTTCACTAAAAAAAAGTTAACTTTTCTGTTTTAGCTGCAGTAGGACTATTCAATTTTGGCTTTTCTTTTGGTAGTGAAATAAAAAGTTTTTTCAACTGCCAGGTAAGCAAAAGTAGCCAGCGACTTGGATTATTGAGACTTAAGAAACGCTTGAAAAATGCAGCTTATAAAAAACAAGTTGTAAAAAGAAGACTTATTAAGAAAGGAGGCTAAGGCACGTAAAGAATTGCAGTTTATTGAAGCTGAAGGAGTTTCATATTAATCTAGACATTTTAAAATCTTTTATGTAAGTTCTCAATTTTTGCTTTTTTTTTCTCACTTCTGTTTTTTCTTAATTAGTCTTCTTAAAAGTCTTATAACTTAAGAACTAGTTGGTTTAATGATGTGAAATTTTAAATAACACTAGTTTACATGTTGTTCTTTAACTTACAAGTGTTATATATTCAAATATAGTTAGTTAACTTAGTTTTACAAACATCATTATATTTAAAATCAGTTTTTCTCAAAATGACCGTTTTCCAAAAATGCATTCACTAAAATTTATAAATCTTTAGAACCATTAAAGATATTTACATGAAATTTGAAACACTTAAAGATCTATTGTAATACTTTCATGTGACATCTTGATTTTTTAAATATATTGTTAGGTTTTCATTTTCTATTGACATGAATGTAAAAAAAAATTATATTTTTCTTTAAAAAATGAATGATCAACTTTACTGTTATATGTTAAAAACAAATATTAAAATATAATAAATTTTGAGATGTCACTTTATTCTTTGTTGTTTTCTTTTTCAAATGAAAAAGATTTGACTCATATTTGTCTATTAGTTAAAGAGAAATAGCATTTTGAAAATCATATACAAAAAACAAGATGGCGGCCATTTCCATGGCAACCACAAAAGTCAAACACATTTTTTCTATGTTTTTAAAATCAAGATGAGTTACTGTATCAACCATAAAAGTTTGATAAATGTCTGACAAATATTAACGAAAATAAATTTTTTAGGTGTACCTCCCCTTCAGCTAAATTCATTCAGGTACATACCCTTAAAATATGAAGCAATGTCTGCATCACCCAATGTCACGTCATTACTAATAATTTACAGACATTACTAATTAGTTCATTATGAGTGGATGATGGATCGTAAATTTTCGAGAAACAGTTTAACAATTTTTATAAACATTGTCCACTATACCTTGTGAAGATGGGGGAGGGGGGGGGGGGGTCTTAACAACAGTGAAACAAAAATATGTGTGTTTGTTGTTAGGATTCGTGTCAGACTTGAGAAAAAAATAACAAGCAAAATACAAAACAAAAACTTGAATAAATACAACAAACAATATTATCTATCCATGTATTAAAATGCAGATTTAATTTCCCTTTTTAGAGATGTTGTTTTTTTATCAATTTATTTGTGTTTTTTTAGATATAATAAGTCATTGTGGAAAGTTGAAACACGAGTCAGAAAAGATTGTGGTAGAAGTAATGTGTTCAAACATTGCATCAGATAGACAAAGTGAGTTGATATAAGTTTTGTAAAAAAAAAAAAATATTAAAGGAAGTGTTATACTCTTATATTTATATAATTCTCTTCATGACTCAAGAGTTTGGACAAGAAGTAAAGGAAAGATCACTCTTTTATTTCTGCAAGTTGGACTAAAGTTACCCTACGAAAAAAAAAAAGAGGGGCTGGGAGAACAAGTAATATTCACCCGCAGGGCCGGGTTCAACCGTTGTGACGACATGGTCTAAATTGTACTGATGTGCCAAAAAAACTCCAACTCAACCGTTGTGGGGCCCTATGCGAATCGGATTTCGTGGGGAGACTTTGGGTATGATATGGATAATAAGTAATAGTTTGTGTTAAGACTTCGGCTGTAAGTAATAATTTGTGTTAAGACTTCGGCTCCAGAAGTCGATTAAATTTAAGTTCCTACTTTAGGGCCTACTTAAGGCCTAGACTCTTCAGACTTACAATCTTTGAGGCGTGTCCTCACTTTTATAACGATGACCTCCAGGCATGCGACGAAGCACGATGATATGGGCATAGATGACCCTACGTTTATATACTTACGTTAAAAAAACTTCGTTTATATACCTACGTCCATAGACAAACGTTTAAGCTCAGTTTTATGCCTAAGTCCGTAGACCTCCGTGTATATGCCTAGGTTCATAGACCTACAGTTTAAATGCCTACGTTCGCAGACCTACATTTATACGTCTCTATTGAAACGTCAGCGTTACAGATTATGTACAAATAAAAAAAAGAGAGAGAGAGAGTGAATGCTAACCGAGATTCTGACCTGGTTTCCATTGTTCTTCAGTAGTGTTTCAATTTAAAATAGTTCTGAAGGTGGAATAAATTAGTTCAATTGGTAGTCCAGTCAAAACTATTGTTCAAAAGTTCAAATCAGAATAACGCTTATTTTTCTTATATGAAGAGTTAATCAAACCGACGCAGAGTTGCAGACGATATATATACTAACACACCACGCATTCACACAGTAGCCGAGCTGTTTTTAGTGTTAAATTAATAGGTCTATAACCAGGAGAATAGGGAGATGAGTGGTATGTCGCAATAGAGCATAGGTGTAAGTGTGGTGACATTATAGGGAACCTATAGAATTTAAAAAAAACATGAACATGCTTTGGTCTCCCACATATTACCTCCCCTGCCTTCTTCGGGAAACGATGCAATATTTTGCAACTCAAGAGGTCTAGCGCAGGGGTCGGCAACCTTTTGAGTAGAAAGATCCAAAAATTACAATTTACAAAATTTTTAAGTTTTTAAAGAGCCACAAAGTTTTTTCTTGCCAACTATAAATAGTTCTCCAACAATGAACTTTTTTAATAAAAAAAAACCAATTAATATATAAGTAGTGTTGGCCACAACAAATTAGATAATATATATTTAATTATTTTTTTTAATTTTGGTAACACCTAAAGAAATGAAACATTTACTTGTACTTCACTAACAAACAATCGAGCAAACAAATTTTCAGTGGGGGCGTTGGCTTTGTATGGTTTTAGATAGTTTGGATACATTGGGCTCATAACTTGTTATTTTTAGTTTCAAACACGGCTCTACATTTTTTTTTGTTAGTTGGCTATTCATGCAAGAGAACGCTTGCTCGCACGAATATGTCGATCCAAAGATAGTCAGCACTTCGAATGCCAACTTCACCTCACTGTAGCAATCTGGAAGATTATTCCATGCGTCGAATCAACTCGCGGCATTCCTTTTAAAGCTGTCCACTCTTGTTGCGTTACGTACATACTTTTCTGGACCTTCAACTCTTCCAACTTGCTTTTGAACTCTGTAATCCAGTATCAATTACAAATGAATCAAGGTGGATTTTGTTACTATTTGTGTTGATACGGTGTACTCGGAATGCTAGAATGGTTTTGTTGGTTTTGAACTGCTTAAATCTGTCAAGAAATATATCATTGATTTTTTTTTATAACTGTGCTAAAGTAATTCGTGTCCAAAGTGGCACTGATTTTATCGTGATACTGCTTTAGACATTCAAAATGAAGTAATTGACCGCTCTGACTATCTTCTGCAAAAAGAATTATTTTTTCTTCAAAACAAACCATTTCCTCTACCAAAACATAGGCTGGGTTTTCCTTTCCTTGCAGTTTTAGATTCAGCTCATTTAATTTTCGCTGTCGTTCTCTAATTCGGTGTGATATATGCCTTTATCATTGAGAAATGTTTTTATTTCATTCAAGCATAAAGCCAAACGTTTCATCCCCTTACCTTTGGAAAGTCGTAGCACTTTTTGGGGAAGAAGGAGATCGGAATACTGAGTCTCTATTTCGTTTAAGTGGTAGAGTGCTTTTGGCAAGATGCTGTTAATAATCTTGATTACCAAATTCATGACCTCATCTATTTCGGTCGGAATCGTTTTGGGCATAAACATAAAGAATTTCTTGATTTATTTTGCTCCGACGAATCGTTGTTGCCCCTTTTATTTTTAATGTCATACTTCTGGGCTCTATCAGTTGCTATTTAAATGATTTTATTAAAAGCATTCTCTCTATCGTCCCCTCTAGTTTGTCACGAGAGCGGTAGCAATCCTAGGAAAGACATATACCTGACAACAAAAAAAAAGGGCAACTTGTGCCGTGTCTTTATGTCGCAAGACTCATCTATAGCTAGTGATGAGCAAAAGTTAACTAAAAAGTTAGAAACTTTTAGTTTAACTAGAAAAAAATGTTTAGTTAAAGTCGTAGTTTAATTATTTTTGTTAAGTTACTAACTAAATAGTTTAATTAAAATTTGTAAAACTTTTCAACATGTAGTCAGGGTTGAAACGAACTCTCTGTTTTCTGGTCATGTTATATCAATAACTTTGAATATCAAAAAAAAAAATGATGCAGTTAACAACTATTTAGACAGTCTACATTTGAAAAGGGTAAAGTGAGATCCTGGCAGAAGTTATGGGAGTAAATATTTGCCCATGAAAGTAGCAGTATTATAAAATGTTAAACATTTTTTTGCCAAAAGCTTCTATGCAGTATTATGAATGAGGTTGATCCGATTTTTTTTTTGTGAGCCACGTGGAGGTGTTTAATTTCTGTTTCTAGTGGGAATCTGATTAGTAAGTTAGGTCAATATTTTGTGGTTTTAATCAATTCATTTGCAGCAAACAATATTTTTTTAACTGCAGGAAAATCAAGTACATCCTTTTATAGTCTTAAGACTTTTTATTGAGATATATTAAGTCTAAATCAACAGCTAGGCCTATATAGATCTAAAAGCATTAGAGTAACCAACTCTAGAAAAAAAAATCTTAATCCACACCCTCTCTGACCATAAAGTAAATAGACTGTGTCCAACTGATTTTAACAACCATGTCAGCTAGCCATACACATGACCACATGTAGGCCTAGTGTACTGTACGTGTGTAGTCGATAATACTATAAGACTACCCTGCATTAAGCGTTATGCAATAGTGTGTGCTTAATGTGGAGAGGTCAGAAAAGAAAATAACACACTAAAATAGCTATACACCCTCCCTGCCCAGAAAGTAAATAGACAGTGTGTCCGACTGATTTTAACAACCTGGCCAGATAGACGTACACATGTAGGTCTATATAGTGTACTGAGTGTGCAGACCATAATGACAAGATCACCCAGTTTTTTTTCCCTTGCGCATTTAACGGTTATGCAGTAGTGTTAGTTGTATTTTTAGTGGTCAGACAAGAAAATAGCACATCGGCATGGTGAGTCCAGCATGTATTGTACACTATAAAATAGTTCTACAGGTCAAATGTTTTAAAAACTCCAACGATTTCGTTTCTATTTCTTTAGCTACTAGATCTAAATTTGAAATTCTAAATCTGTTATTGAATGAGATTTTAAACTTTACCAGTATAAGTAAGATTTTCCGTTATATAAGTTAATATAATTTTTGTTTAAAAAGAGTACCATTCTTTTCGAAAGGTTTTAATTCAAGGCAAAAATACAAGCACACATAGTTATTGAGACATCATTTTATTTTATTGTGCATCAACGTTTATGTAAGAAACATATTCCTTATTATTGATTTTATTATAGATAAATATGACTAGAATGTTAAAAGAATAAGATCGAACTGTAGGCATACAGTCGGATGATTATATCTATATAGATCTAGTTCAACCGCTGCCCCCCCCCCCCCACGCCAAAAAAAAAAAAGTTTGTTATAGTTTAATTAACTTTCTTTAGTTTAGTTTAACTATCTTTTGAAATTCATGATAAACTAATAGTTTAACTACTTTATTTTAGTTGAAAACTAGTTTTAGTTTAACTTTTAAAAGTTAGTTTACTTCCCATCACTATCTATAGCAAATGATGATGATGAGAACAAAGTTGAATATCTTCCACCTGCAAATAAGCTATATTTGAAGACATTTTAGCTCTTCTATTTGGTACAGTTTCAGCGGATATTGGCAAATCTTTTTGTTTGTTTATTTATTTTTTTTTCATGATTTCTGGTTTTTGTTTGTGAAATCACGAAATAGTTCTTCAGATGCAAGTAGGAAGCAGTCTTAGACATACCATCTGTAAATGGTTTGTCTTTTTGTGCAATTTCGGCGCCTAATCTTCGTTAAAAAATTCTGAACTTCTTTAAAAAATGTTTCGATAAAATAAATAGTATTTGCGGATGGAACTAAAGAGCCGCAGCTCACATCCAAAGATCCGCATGTGGCTCGCGAGCCGCAGGTTGCCTACCCCGGGTCTAGCGTAAAGACAAAAGAAAAACTAGAAGAATGATGAAAAGAAAAAGATTATGTGACCGAGATATTGGAAGCAGCAAAAGATGTACTGTTGGTTTTCATAATGTGTAGTCATATTTAAGACATCAGGATTACTAAGACCTAACCAATTGATCATGGAATGGGTTGCCTGAATCAGCCAGGAAAACCAAATGACTTAGAGTTTTAAGTCTCTAATTAAAACGCACGATAAGATTTACTCATCGTTACGCATAGGACCTAATTACTTTTTGTACAACAGAGATATCCGTAATTTCTAAGATACGATACGATAAAAGCTTTAGTAGATAAGAACATAAAACTAAAATTTTATTTAACCTTGGTAAGGCCAATAATAGAATATGCATCCTCTGTTTGAGACCCCTCAACTCAAGAAAACATTCAGAAACTGGAACAGACACAAAATAGAGCAGTGAGATTCATAACAAACGAATATTTACATTTGACTAGAGTAACACCTTTAGTAAAATCACTAAATTTAGAAAGCCTTCAGGATAAAATTCTCAAAAGTAAAGTAGCAATTATACATAAAACACTGAACCATAATCTTCAAATAGAAAAACAAAATTTAATAAAAAACACAGGAAGACACAAAGATAAAGGCACACTCCTCGTTCCATATGCTAGGATAAATTTGTACAAATACTCCTTCTTCCCTAGCGCTATTAGAGCATGGAATGGGTTGCCTGAACTAGCCAGGAAAACCAGTGACTTGGCGGAGTTTAGGTCATTAGTTAATATACATGACGCGTATGATTTAATCATCTTCTTTTTTGAAGTAACGTCTTTATCATATAAGGTAAGATTAGATTAAACGAATGACAGAGTTAGCAGTATTCATCTATTCGTTTAGAATTCTCCAGAGCTGGCTACGCCCCTGTTCTCCCCCCCCCCCCCAGATACACACACACATGCGATTGATTGGCATATTCCTCCCCCATATTTCGGTGTTGTCTGCGCAAATATTATAGAAATACTTTTAAGTCTTCGAGCTGGTAGGCGAGTTGCTCTCCCCCCTTTGCCTAAGTACCCCGAGAATTCACGCGGTAATTGACAGCCTGTCGTTACACCGGGCAGACGTGAAAGCCGTTAAGAAATTGGTTTTAAAAAAGCATTTCCTGGCTCTACCCGCGCACTACAACAGTGGCAACTCAAGGGTGGTATCTCCGTGAATTGACTTTTTTCTTCCTCTCTTCCTCTTGCAAGTCTCTGGCAGCTCGTGAAATCTCTGAAGGAAGGAAACGTTTTGCCGCACGCATCGATGCACATGGATGGCGGCAATTCTACTGACCAATGGGAAATCTCAGTTCTGGTTTTCAGAGCTTTCGTTCCTATCACATCTACAATGAGAAAATTGCGCTCTCAATCACACGGCGATCAAAGCCTTTGTCCAGTTCTGTCTGCTCCGAAATGTCAGCGGTTTTAAACAGAAATAATGAAGGGCTGTACAATACACTTCTCATTTCTTAAACCTTTTTTTTTTTTTTTTTGTACAGTTCAATTGCTACACTACTTTTGAAAATATTTATGAATTTTTCTTTTAAATATAGGGATTTTCATAAGTAAGTTAATGGCAGTAGTCTCCTCTTTGTTTACATATCAAGATCCGGTATACATTCTTTAAGGGATAAAATACAGCGCGAGAAAGTGATATGTAGAAATCCGGGGAAGACATAATGGAACCTAAAACATCTTAAGAAAACTAAAGAGATTTTTACAATGCCTCTAATCAACTCGCATCTTCGTGGAAGGTGGGTGTATGGGTGGACGCGATTCTCGAAAACGGCTCAAAGGATTTTCCTAGTAATTTGACAGTTGCTTTGTATCGTTGGAGAAAGAATTCTAGACCAATATCCAGTTGCCACGTCACTGTCTGTACGACATGGCAACGAGCTATTGGTCTCCACTGCCAAACAGGTTGCGACGTTGCAAGTCAGTGTCAGTCAGCCTTCTGCAATGAATGGCCTCACGTCGGCCACACTTGGAAAACTCAAGTTGGACCGTTAGAATTGTTCAAAGTAAAAAGATAAGAAATTTGGTTAGGGCACGAGAAAACATTTATCTTGAACGGACTCGACGTCTTCGGGTATTTCCACATTCCTTCAAGATTTCAATAAATTAATGTTCAGGAACATTGTGCACATGGTCTTCTAAGTCTAGATCTAAAGTCCTATTATTGGAAAGTTATAAGTGTAGTAAATCTATACATTCGCTTAACCAAGATTTTGTTCGCGGAGCTAAGGAGGAGGGAGGGGGGATTGGTCGGGATAAAAAAAAATGTTCTTTTTGTAATGTACTAAAAATGTACGCACTACAATCTACACATCTACAAAAAGTATATATTTAAGAGTAAAGAAATTAGTATCAGTATCATCGTATGTCTTTTAGTACAACGCTAGCTCCTTATTGAGAGTATAAAGGGGACAATGGCGACATAGAGCCTTTGAGCGGAATGTGGTACCACCCCTTCTGCTTCCTCCCCAGATCCGCCAATGGAAGGGACTAAGATTGCTGGTTTGATTAAATCTTCATGCTCAGAAGTCTGATAACGTCATTTCATTGTCCTTTGACATTCTGATCAGCGAAATGACTTTTTTCTAATTGACACTGACATGACACTTGAAACCAAAAACAGCAACAAAAAAACATACATATAAGAAATGTTCCTTACTAAAATATAGCAATCACAAATGTAGATCTATCGGTCATTGAAAAAGGCTTGAGGAGCTGGAGTTGTAGGACCTGGCCCACGAGACTGGAGATGTTGATGTTGTGAAGTTAAGGCTGTCAGACTGTGGACACAGAGCGCTGTTATAAATGTCTTATCTCAACATGCAAGGTCAACACAGATTTTGTTGTATTGATTCTGTTCTGCTAGGTTTATTTGATTGGGTGTTTAGGTGACGACAGAGAATTGTTAAGTCTATGGTTTTTTTTTTTTTTAGAAAAGTGGAGGAAATGAAATGATGAGGACAGAAAGTGGATTGAGAGAAACAAAGTGAAGAGAAGGAAGAAAGTAGGGAGGGGGTATACATAGGTAATCTAACACTAAACTATTACGTTTACGGCTCACTGTCATCCATAGTAAGGAAAAGTATTTTAGTTGTCACTTCTGAGGCAGCCGTAATAAGAGAAACATGTACTTCTTCAAAACAGGTTCACTCCCCTTAGCCTCTGTCTTTCTTTAGATTTTAGTTTCTTCCGACTTTCTTAAAGAAAAACACATTCTCTCTCTCTCTCTCTTCCTATCCTTATTTACCTCTCTCTAGCTCTTTACTTCTCTCTTCCTCTCTCTATCTTTAACCTTCCTATTTACCTCTTCTTTACCTCTCTCGCTCTTTACCTTTCTCTATACATCGCTCCTTAAGACTTCACATGAGCTATATAGCCAGTTTTCTCGTTCTTACGTCCCCGAAACAGTCTTATAGTATAATCAATTACTTATAAATTGTCTTAATTTGACAGACAGACGGACAGACAGATTGATAGATAGATAGATAGATAGATAGAAAGATAGATAGATAGATAGATGTTGAAAAATAATCATTTTGGTGATTTTCATTTGTAGACCTTTCAAGGATTTTTTTTTTTAATTTTCTTATTTTAAAAAATTAAAGAACTTTGCGACCTTTATTCTACATTCTACTTTCTCCATTTCGTTATTTTCTTGTCTTCTAATTTCTTCCTCTCTCTATCTATCTCTCATTCTATCTCTCTCTCTCTTTCTTTCTCCCCATCCTGTCCCTCCTCCTCAGTCTCTATGACATAAGTTGAATGCCAGCCTGGCAGGTGAAGAAAGGTGTGTGTGGGGGGGGGGGGCGAGCAGACACCTCCATGGAGTCATGGACCCGTCAAGTTGCGGGGGGGGGGGGGGTGTCTGAAACGCGCCCTGGTTGAGAATATTGTTATTTGAAGTCGCGAAGGGAGGATGCTGTTATTAGAAGTTGTGACAGAGCCATGTGAGTTAATAGGGTGAGGTGAGGTGGGGGGGGGGAATTATTGGTTGTACGGCAAAGCTTCATTGAGCGTGAGTTCTTCTCCTGTTCTCAACTCGCGGTCTCCTTCTACGGAGCGCTTTGACCTTTTGATAATGTCACAATCATCAATTATGGATGCTAGATGTCAAGATCTAAAATGGATGCTATGATAGATGTCACGTTGAAGATTATCTTGATCTCTATCACACCATCAATGATCGTGATTGCCGAGGATCTTGAAATCGTCTTTTAATAAGAGGATCGTATAGAAGTAGCTAGATCTAGTTGATAATACGATCATTCAGAGGATCATCTAGAAGTTGCCAATCGCTAAATCGATCTAAGTATGTTACTATATTCAATGAAGAAACTTCTCTTCGTCTAAAACAATTATTTTAATTCAAAACTTGAAAAGCTATTCACAAATAATTACAATGGTTAAATGTACTTGAATAAAATAACAGATCTATACAATAATATAATTGAGTTCTAATACAAATTCTAGTACATGTTCTCACTAACACGATCCATACAAGACTGACTAAAAATCTAGAACCTTTCCCCGGGTATAGCGTTGTCACGTGTCTAACGCACCTCGTTGCAATGCCAACCAATCAATGCAGCTCAATGTACAAAAATTAATATTTCAAAACCAATCACATTTATTCTGACACATAGCCATCCGCGTGATGGAATTTTCCGAGGTCGCTGACGAGCTAAATATAGATACTGTGTACGTAACAGATAACATCAACAAGATCAAGATGTGTCCTACCTCCTCCCCCCCCCCCCTCCAGTGGACGACACCTCGATCTCACAAGCTGTGGTGTGGGTGGGGTGGGGAGATAGTGATGCTCCAGGATCGAAACGAATGTTGCTACATCAGGTCAACACCAAATTTAACCAGTTGTTTTTTTTTTACCCTAACGATGTACAATAAACTGAGCTCTTGGGTAGAATAAGAGTGCTGGGTTTTATTATCGCACGTGGCAATGAGCGCATTGTTCTAGAAGAAGTCCGAATTTAAAAAAGAGTTTTCTGACCTTTTCAAGAAATGTCCGACTTTTTCAGGAGATTCCGACTTTTTCAGGAGAAGCCCGACTTTTTAAAGAAATGTCCGACTTTTCTAGAAATGTGAGACTTTTTCAGGAGATTTTGAATTTCATGCAGCTATAATTTCGTCGTTGTTTTCATAAATCCCCTAATGAATGTAGTGCAAAAATAATTTTATACTTTTTTAAATTTTACATAAAGATCAATTTTATCTATATACTACATGTGTTAATTGTGTGGCCGAGAGGCTAAAAACGCTTTGTTTCGGCCTGGCAAACAAATCAGGTGGCTCGAGTTTGAACCTCCGACTCGAGCAGAGTTGACTTTATCGAGCGCCTAAATTAGGTTAAAGGCAGCTCGGAAAATGTTCTCCCAGACAACCTTCCTTCCCCCCCCCCCCATCCGTTTGTTCACAAAAGAGTTTTGACCATAACGCAAAGGGCATGCTGTATTCATGGTAGCTGCGCTATATAAAAGCGATTGTAAACATATATATATATATATATTAAAATAATGTCCCTATACACACAAGCAGCTACAAAGGATTCCTGTTCATTAAAATGTTACTGCATTTAAACTTAAATTAACACCGTGTAGCCGACAACGCCAGTCAAAATATATTTGTAGCTATTTATACAATTTAAATTAACCAACGCTTTGGGCTGAAAGAACTCATTATTTCAATGAAAAATTCTCTTTTTTTTTGTCAATTTTTAAAAGCATATTAATAAATATTATTAAATCATTAAAAAAATGTCGTTCCGGAATAAAGCCACTTTGTCAGGAACAGGAAACTAAAAGAGCGAACTAGAGTGGCCTCCCGTTATGATGCTTTTTGATCTTTTTGCTTCCCCTTGAGGTAGACATTTTATGATCTTCGACAGTCTTTAACTTTGATTACTGGACGAAAGAGAATTACATATTTTAAGAAATATAAAACAAAAGAAACAATACCAAAATGATAACATCCTACGCGTCATGCGTTCAGGAAAATTTAGCCTATCGTCTTCTAAGTCTAGATCTAAATGGTTATCATTAGAATATTAAAAGGTGTACTACATCTAAACATTCTCTTAACCAGGATTCTTTCTCGGGGAGAAAGTGGGGGGGGGGGGGGGGGGTAAACAAATTTTGTTTTTCAATCTAACATTCATTAATTTTTAAGAGGAAAAACAAATCGCTCTAAAAGTTGTATAAAGGAGGTATAAGACATTTTTAGTAAGAATTTTTTAATGTTCTTAACTCACTCAAATCTCCTTGCTGTCGACACTCAGGCTCTACAAGTTTCTCAACTTTTTCTTTTTTTTACATTTTACTAACCACAAGTATCGCGTGTCTTCTCCCAATAAAAATATGTCAGGTTAAACCTGATAAAACAATGCTGTTGATGTCTGTTGTACGTAGATTCCCCCCCCCCCCCTCCCGCTTAAAACACGAATCACGTTGAGAGCCTCTGCTGCTCAAAGGGCCCCCTTCTGTGCTTTACCCAGATCGAAACCCTAGGTCCACAAGGTCACAAACCTGCGCTGGGCATGCCGGGATATTGACATAAACAACAACTCTGTTCGACATCAAGTTGCGACGATTGACGTCCCCTTTTCTTCTGCTGCCACTACCCTCTCTCACCTACCCCCTACTTTCCACCTTGAACAAAATGTCGATAGAAGAAGTGGAAGGTTTTGGTCCAGAGGATTCAACCTCTCCCCTCCCCGCCCCCTTTTTTTTCCTCGGCAGAATTTTGTTTTTTTAAGTCTCTGACTGCCTGGGTTCCAGGTTGACATTACAAACACGTCTTGGCCCTCAACTCCAGCTTTCTCTTTTTCTCTGTCTCTCTCTCTCTTTCCCTCTTTGTCTATCTCTCTCTCACTCTCTCCCCTCGAAAAGCAGATTTCCAGTAGATACAAGAGCTGGATGATTTGATTTAAGCTTCTTGCATTTTGTAATTATTTTTTTTTTAAAGTTTGTGAACCTTAGAAATTAGCGAGTGATATCTTTAGCCTTTGGAAGAAATGCTGATCCAGTCGGGGGGTGGGGGGAAAGACATAACATTAGAAATAAAACTAAATCATTTGTTTTTAAAACTCATATAAATTGCTTTTTATTTGACAATTTTATTTCAGAACTTTATTTTATGCAAGTTTTGTATTCGACGATTTCTTGAAGAATCGTATCCTTTTAAATTCGTTTGACATTTGAAGACATTAAGAATACAGTATAGCCTCGTTTCAACATCGTTTTAAACATAGCTAATACCCAGGCTTTCTGTTCTATGAGATACACAATAGTCATTGTACGACTGAATGAGGCCAACAATATCTGCGTAAACGGGTAAATGTTGCATGGCTTTTAGTGTTAGAAGATTGTTTTCTGACGGTTATCACTGTCTGTTAAAGAGATAAACTTAGTTGTAAAGTCTAGGAGAGACTTGGATTAATAAGTATTAAACATTCTATATATGTATGTATGTATGTATGTATGTATGTATGTATGTATGTATGTATGTATGTTTGTATGTATGTATGTATGTATGTATGTATGTATGTATGTATGTATGTATGTAAGTATGTATGTATGTATGTATGTATGTATGTATGTATGTATGTATGTATGTATGTATGTATGTATGTAAAGTAGCAATTATACATAAAACACTGAACCATAATCTTCAAATACAAAAACAAAAGCTAATAAAATACTCAGAAAGACACAAAACTAGAGGCACATTCCTCGTTCCATATGCTAGGACAAATTTGTACAAATGCTCCTTCTTCCCTAGCGCTATTAGAGCATGGAGTGGGTTGCCAGGAAAACCAGTGACTTGACAGAATTTGGGTCATTAAATGCATGACGCGTAGGACGTTATCATCTTCTATTTTAGAAGTAACGTCTGTATTATACAAGATAACAAGATGTATCATCTATCTATCTATCTATCTATCTATCTATCTATCTATGTCTGCCTGTCTGTCTGTCTGTCTATCTATCTATCTAAACACTAAGAAATCTTTTAAAACTCCTCCATGTGTTAAATCCAAATCTCTTTTCATGTATTTTGTTTTCATCTTATAATAAAATTAAAACACAATTCTCTTATTACATACAGGCACTCCATAAATATTCATTGATTGGGATCAATATTTCATATGAAAACATTGATACCCTTTTTTCAAAATCAATTCCTCCTCTACGAAGCTAATTGTGCTAATTTCATTGTATTTATTTCTTCTAATGTTTCTCTATTGCAAGGAGTTGTGCCACTGCGCTTGCGCTATCTGCTACTGCATTCACCATCCAGTTAATGATTTCTGCATAAGACAAAATGTTCCTGTATCTGACCTGAAAACAAAGACAAAAGTCAAGTGCAAATTCTCTACAAAACCGTGTTGAAAGTAAATAGACGCAATGCAAATTTTTTCAAATTATTATATTTTTTTAAAAAATCTAGTAACTGTCGAACCAAAGTTTTCACTGTGACCAATTAGGAAGTTACGTTTCCCCTAAGATAACATAGCTATTTAATTTTTAAGAAAACCATAGGAAACACATTTTGAATTACCCATCCAGTGTCCATCCATTTTATTCTTAAACCTATCCAGTGTCCATCCAATTTATTCTTGAATCCATCCAGTGTCCATCCAATTTATTCTTGAATCCATCCAGTGTCCATCCAATTTATTCTTGAATCGATCCAGTGTCCATCCATTTTATTCTTGAACCCATCATGAGCCCATCTTGAGCCCATCATGAACCCATGAAGTTTGATCTCAGAATCTCGAGTAAAAAGCGTAAGGTATAAGATGTTCAATTTTAGCGACTAAGGATCATATATAAAAACACATTTATAGATTACATATGAAACTGTGTTTATATATGGCCTCCTTCAGTAGCGAAGCAACAATGGTTCATCTCATCTGCCTGGACATTAGCTCTGGTTGGAACGATGTCGTCAACACAGCAGTTCCTTACTCTCCACACAGCAGTTCACTCTCCACACAGCAGTTCCCCACTCTCTACACAGCAGTTTCCCACACTCCACACAGCAGTTCTCCACTCTCCACACAACAGTTTCCCAGTCTACACACAGCAGTTTCCTATACTTCACACAGCAGTTCCCTACTCTCCCCAAAGAACTTGTCCACTCTCCCCACAGCAGTTCTCTACTCTCCACACAGCAGTTCCCCACTCTCTCCACAGCAGTTCCCTAATCTCCCCACAGCAGTTCCCCACTCTCCCCAGAGCAGTTCCCTACTCTCCCCACAACAGTTCCCCACTCTCCCCACAGCAGTTCCCCAGTCTCCACACGGCAGTTCCCTACTCTCCAAACAGCAGTTCCCCACTCTCCATACGGCAGTTACCTACTCTCCAAACAGCAGTTCCCCACTCTCCCCACAACAGTTCCCCACTCTCCCCACAGCAGTTTCCCACTCTCGCAACAGCAGTTTCCCCCCACTCCACACCGCAGTTTCCCCCACTCCACACAGCAGTTCCCTTCCCCACTCTTCCCACAGCAGTTCTCCACTCTCCCCACAGCAGTTCCCCACTCTCCACACAGCAGTTCCCTACTCTCCCCACAACAGTTCTCCACTCTCCCCACTGCAGTTCCCTATTCTCCAAACAGCAGTTCCCTACTCTCCAAACAGCAGTTCCCCACTCTCCCCACAACAGTTCCCCACTCCCCCCACAGCAGTTCCTCACTCTCCCCACAGCAGTTCCCCCCACTCCACACTGCAGTTCCCCCCCACTCCACACAGCAGTTCCCCACTCTTCCCACAGCAGTTTTCCGCTCTCCACACAGAAGTTCCCCACTCTCTACACAGCAGTTTCCCACACGCCACACAGCAGTTCCCCACTCTCCCCACAGCAGTTCTCTACTCTCCACACAACAGTTTCCCAGTCTATACACAGCAGTTTCCCATACTCCGCACAGCAGTTCCCTACTCTCCCCAAAGCAGTTCTCCGCTCTCCCCACAGCAGTTCCCTACTCTCCCCAAAGCAGTTCTCCGCTCTCCCCACAGCAGTTCCCTACTCTCGACACAGCAGTTCCCTACTCTCCACACAGCAGTTCCCCACTCTCCACACAGCAGTTCCCCACTCTCCCCACAGCAGTTTCCCACACGCCACACAGCAGTTCCCCACTCTCCCCACAGCAGTTCTCTACTCTCCACACAACAGTTTCCCAGTCTATACACAGCAGTTTCCCATACTCCACACAGCAGTTCCCTACTCTCCCCAAAGCAGTTCTCCGCTCTCCCCACAGCAGTTCCCTACTCTCCCCAAAGCAGTTCTCCGCTCTCCCCACAGCAGTTCCCTACTCTCGACACAGCAGTTCCCCACTCTCCCCACAACAGTTTCCTACTCTCCCCACAACAGTTCCCCACTCTCCAAACAACAGTTCCCCACTCTCCAAACAGAAGTTCCACACTCTCCCCACAGCAGTTCCCCACTCTCCCCACAGCAGTTCCCTACTCTCCACACAGCAGTTCCCCACTCTCCACACAGCAGTTCCCCACTCTCCCCACAGCAGTTTCCCACTTTCCCCACAGCATTTCCCTACTCTCCCCACAGCTAATGTGTCTATAGGGAGAGCAATAGCTGATGTAGTTTAGGATCATCGGCGTGGCTGCAAGCTAGGGGCAGCTTCTGATTTTTCTTTATGGTTGACTCCCGAAGCCTTTCAAGGTTTGGGAAACGATGCAAGGCAGCAGAGGTTTGACTTTTCCCTCTCATAGGCTATCGAACCCCCCACCTGCACAAAGTTTACTGTATCAGGCCCAGACAATTCGTTAAAGAATGCCTCAACACTGACCTTCGACGTCAAAGCCTGTGGGGAGTGGAGACTAATAGCTAGTTGCCACATCGTATGGACCTGCGACGTGGCAACGAGCTGTTGGTCTAAACTGCCCAGAGGTTTCAACGTTGCTGGTCAGCGTTCAGGCCTTTGCCCTTTCTCCTGTCTATGAACTCCACAGGACCCAATGTATGAGACACACTTGAAGGCCATGAGTTGGAGTTTAAAACTCCGTGGATGTCGGACAAATGCAACACTGGCTCGATGGCTTGCGTTTCGCTAAATCAATGCCGTGTCACGCATTGTCTTGTCCTACAACACACACACACACACATACGTGTTGCTAACAAGTGACATCACGTGATTGCAGGTAGCCGCCGTGAACATAAATGTCAATTACTCCAATCAGAAGTGTCGCAGGATTAGCCCAGCTCGCGTCTTGGAGCATTTTGATTGGACAAATTACTGAGGTGTATCGTCAACAACACCAAGTCAGAAACGAGGCTAAGTGTACATGTGATGAAATGAGTCAGATGTAGGTATAGACTTGGCTCATATTACGCTCATTATGTGTGTGTGTGTGAGAGAGAGTGTGAGAGAGTGAAAGACCGTGGTGAGGGGATCAAACAATATTTTAATGCTTAATAAAATGCATTATCGTTTCTTTCCAAATGTCACAGACCAGGAAATGTTGTCTAGTGACGTCTGCATAGATTGTTATGTCGGGAACCACAAGGTTCTTCGATGTTTCTAAGAATATTTCTCCATCTCAACCCCCCCGACCCACCACCTGTGTTTCACCGATCAATGGGATTTGTGGCTGAGTGGTAAATGCCGCTTAGCTACCCAATAAGCGTGAAGGAGTTCGAATCCCAACTTAACTCTCCTGTCTCTTCCTGGACTCGTACGTTTCTCGCATAGGACTCCAGCAGGACCGACTTCATGGCCGACTAATAGTCCTGGTCTTCCCACTGTCCTATCATGAACTGCACAGCCTTACACACTGTCTCTCAATTAATCAGTTTAAGAACATGTCTATGATTCTCCCTCCTGTAAGTTCAAGTGTGACAGAAATGGAACCGTATCGGTTGTGTACGTATCAGTATAGTTATAAACAAGTTTTCCAATTCGAAATATTACTTGTCAATTATGATACACAATTCTTCGCCAAATTTGTAAATTTTTAGGCTACATTTTTTTATAGCACAAGTAGTAGTACTTATTTGGCAAGCTTATCTCTATGGTTACTTTGCCATAGAAGAAGTAATTCTTACATAAACGAACACAGGGAAACTCCGATGTTTTTTTTTTTCAAATTTAAGTAATTGACATATTTAAAATTTTGCGTAAAAAGCTGTAATAGTAAACATTTTACCATTTTGTATTTAAATGCTTAGAAACATTTATATTTCATAAATTAGTCAGTAAATTCTTGACATCTCAAAAAAAAACCAAAAAAAACTGGGTTTTGAGATTTTGTTCTTATCTCTATCAAACGTCTCTTCCCCCAACAAAACTGAAAGAAAAATTAGATTTAACCAATCGTATCGCTTCATTCTTACAGTAGCTGATTGGTTAGTGACGGCCTAGTCCAGGGCTATGGTACAGTTTTATATCTATATATATATACATATACACACACATGTAGATAGGTAGATCTATATAGTTCGTCCATCGTGGGTCGATGATGACCACTTTGTCATCTAGGGGGCTGAGGGCTTTGCACTAGGGTTTTATGCCTCCTCGTGTGGGTGCCCTCATGTGGCTGGTGAGACATATGTGAGCGCGGAATGTTCGGCTGCACACTGAGCAGGTTATTGGCTCTTGTTCCTTTTTTGTAGACCTCTGCGGGAATGGAGTCAGCTCCTGGGGATTTTCAGCTTGCGAGCTACAGCAAGTAGGCCTACCAATAAATGTTAAAATGGATGACCCCCTACGATAAAGGAAACCAATCTTGTCCTTCAGATAGATGTAAAAACATTAGGACAACCATCCCGAGATAAAGGTAACATTTTCATCTGTCCTACCTGTCCTAAAAAGTAAATAAACAGTGTGTCTCACTGATTCGAACAAACTAGTCAGTGTAAGGCTGGCCTAGACTACGTGTAGTCGGTCACGACAAGACAACCAAGCGATAGTGTTTGTGTGTGTTGAGTGGTCAGGCGAGAAAATATACACTGCCTAAGTTAGTCTTCTTATTTTATATAATACAGACGTTACTTCAAAAA
The DNA here is from genome assembly GCA_030265305.1 of Biomphalaria pfeifferi. Lineage (NCBI taxonomy): Eukaryota > Metazoa > Mollusca > Gastropoda > Planorbidae > Biomphalaria > Biomphalaria pfeifferi. The sequence continues at coordinate 4,747,058 of JASAOG010000016.1, read as the reverse complement.
AGAAAATGATTACGTCCTACGCGTCATGCATTTAGTCATGCATATTAACCAATGACTTAAATTCTGCCAATCACTGGTTTTCATGGCTAATCCTAGCTAGTCATGCTTGTATATCTACTTTCAACGCGCGTTTTTTTTTCTTGGCTTACAAGATCCTAGATCTAACTGCATAGAGGAAGATATATTTCTTTTACGAGAATGTTAACTTTGCTGTAAGGTCTCCCGTTATACAATAAGTCAATAGATTAAATTGTTAGGTTAGTGTGACGTCACATAGAAACCCTGTGAAAATCTGATCGTTTTGGATGCGCAGAAAAATTACATCAGAAAAACATCAATCACTAAGTTATTATTGCAAATTTAAAAATAAAAGAATTTAAAACGGAATGATATATTCATTATCTGTAAATCAAAGCACATATTATATAAAAAATTGTCAAAACCATCGGAGTTTCCCTTTAAGTCACATACCGATATACCCAATATATAAAGCAGAAGTAAGGAGTATGTGTGTATGTAGGGCCTATGTATGTATGTATGTAGGCCTACTTTATAGAAATCAAAACTGCTTGACCAATAATAATGAAACTTGGGATGAAGGTTTCTTAGGTAATAGCGGTGATCTCAGGAAATATAAAGATTACCTACACTAAGAGTTAAGAGTGTTTACTAGATTTTGGTCAATGAGGCATCTTGACAGATTTTAACTATTAAAACAGCATAGACGCCTTCCATTTAAGTACAAAACAAAACAAAAAAAAAAGAAAACAGTTAAAACATAACTAGTTATAACGTTTATATACATTTATATAATATATATATAATCATCTTAGTTTATCAGCATCAAAGTCCGAGTGGGGCCTTGAGTGATTAAAATACTTTCTTTGCAAAAACGTATTGCATATTTGTCACCATAGAGCTCAAGAGTTTAGTTTACTGTTCTGTACAAGACCGGCTAGCTCAGTCGGTAGAGCATGAGACTCTTCCTCAGGGTCGTGGGTTCGAGCTCCACGTTGGGCGTTCAATGTAATCTTTTTTTTAACAAATGAAAAATCATGTTTTTCTTCAATGAAAGTTCATTAGCACAATAAAATAATCAAAATGTGCATTATTTTATCAAACAAACATTTTTTTCTACATTTTTTTTCTATTAAAGAAGTATATAATGAGACACATCTAATTGAGTAAGTAACATTTTTTCGGAGGGATGGGGGTGCCGTATTCACGTAAGATCTAGGGCAAAATTTCTAGACGCCTCGCTTGTGGTGACACAACTAAATATCACCTTAACAAATCTATTACTCGCTTTTCTCACGTTCAATCTCGACACACGCGCGCACACACACACCTCGAAAAGGAAAATGAATTATTGATTTTCTAAGACCAAATTATTTAGTTACTAATCAAGTCACCAGTAAGTTGATCTACTGAACAAATGGTGAACAAAGGAGGGAAACAATGGAAATTCAAATATAATTATCTGTTGGCTCTCTTTCTACTTCAACCTATGACACAATCATATCATCTGCTTTAGTAGACACAATCATCACTCTAGTACACTACATGCAATCATCAGTCTAGTTCACTACATACAATGATCAGTCTAGTTCACTACATACAATGATCAGTCTAGTTCATTACACATAATCATCAATCTATTTCATTACACACATTCATAATTCTAGCTCATTACACACAATCATAAGTCTAGTTAATTTCAAACAATCTTCAGTCTATTTGTTATACATCGTACATTTTATGTACTTTTGTGTAAGATGTTACATTTTTATTACCGTAATTACGGTAACACAGGATTCCACGTACACTGCTTTCTTTCTGCCTGCAATTACCGTGCACTACTTCGACAAATACATTGGGTTTGTGTAAAAAAACAACAAAAAAAACGACCTAACAGTGCTTAAATGAAAGCACTCAATGAACTTCAGTAGTTTGGGAGGGCAACCAATTTTCCTTAGGAGTTTGTAAAGGCCACTTCTGCTGACCATGTCAGATCAACAAAAACAATGTAAAGGGGTCTGCCTCTCTCTTTGAATTTCTCCTGCAGTAGTCGTAGAGTAGATATCATGTCTATAGTGGATCTATACTATATACTATATTTAAATTAATAGTCACTGAAAAATTATACATTCCAAGTAGTGTCAATATTTCATTTATTTATTTTTGGGAAAGAAGAAAAAAAAATTCGCCCAACGTGGGGCTCAAACCCACGACCCTGAGATTATGAGTCTCATGCTCTACCGACTCAGCTAGCCGGGCTGGTTACAGAAAGCGAAGTAAAGTCAGTGTTGAGTTAATTTGTTTATTCTAAGCTGCTTTGAGTGTTAGAATATCAAACTATCATATATTTGTAAAATACCACTGATCTTATCTTATATAATACAGACGTTACTTCAAAAAAGAAGATGATTACGTCCTACGCGTCATGCATTTAGTCATGCATATTAACCAATGACTTAAATTCTGCCAAGTCACTGGTTTTTCTGGCTAGCTCAGGCAACCCATTCCATGCTCTAATAGCACTAGGGAAGAAGGAGTATTTGTACAAATTTGTCCTAGCATATGGGACGAGGAATGTGCCTTTATTTTTGTGTCTTTCAGAGTATTTTATTAAATTTTGTTTTTGTATTTGAAGATTATGGTTCAGTGTTTTATGTATAATTGATTGATCACATATCTCTTAAACTGTCGAACGTATCCGCATCAAATTTCGTACACAGGTTCCTTTCACCTCCTAGGTGCTTAGTAAGAACAGTTTTTGACAGATTCGCAGCCTGACGACAGTCTTTTCGCGAAAAACCGCAAGCTCTATTAAACCTTAAATGTCGAACGAAATATAATATAGATTGACTTGAGAAGCTGAATAAAAGTTATGTTAGTGCGTGTTTGCGTCGGGGACGCTTAATGGAGCGGGTGTTTCCAAATCATTGTCAAAAGTCTATGTTGGAGAATTTACGTGAGCAGGTTGAAAGAAAACTAAATGAGGTTCCAGAGAGCGAAGAGAGAGAGAGAGACAGACAGACAGAAAGTTTTTAGTACATAACTTCAGATAGTCTTACTAAAATTACTGAAAGCTACCTTTGCACGTGCCGGATTAGACCACTTGTGGGGGACGATTGTAAGTTTGTGTTTCTACACAAACTCTCTTTGTAATCTTATGTAATGTCTATAATAATGTTGATGACAGTAAAACCTCTTGAAAGCGTACACATTGTATTGACTTTGTACATATCTGTGTACGTATGTGTGTGTGCATCACCCCTTTAAATAAAACAATCTAATATTCTTTTATTGCCTCGCGCGCTCGCTAAAAGCTAAACTCCCATCCTGCCCCTCTTAGCAAGGGCACACAAAGAAAATGGAACTATAAAAAAATTGTTTCGTTCACTTTCAGATTAAATTATTAAATCAAAAACGTAAACAAACAAATGAAAAGAAACGAAACAATTTTTCGAGTGTGATTATGTATCTCTCTGTAGCTTATTGTATCCTATCTTTTACAAATTGCAATCATTGTTCTTTGAAATACACTTTTTTGTTCGAGGAATTTCTATGTCGATAATAATAATGATGATAAAAATAGAAGAAGAGGAGCCAAGAGGATATAACGGACAAGAGAAATGAATATTAACACGCTCAGAGCGTTCCTCCGTGTAAATAAATGTGAGGATAAATCTCCCCCAGGTTATAGGCAACAAATCAGGCAGGAATTCAACATAATCTACCTGCAAGGCCCTTAACATTCTTAGGAGCGTTCTCGTTGCCTGTCAGATGGCTGTACTGCTGCAGACCTGGCACATCAATGAATCTTGTCTCCCTGGATGTGGCAAAATATGTAGGTCACAGCTGGGGCTGCGCATCCACGCGAAATATTGCATTCCTCAATAATCTTCAGACTCGAAGACAAGCCTTATTATTATTATTATTATTATTTGTCCCTGCCAGCATCGAGTCAATAAACTGTCATAGCTCCTTAACTGTCCACTTAAGAATTTTATGAAAAGGCAGGTCTGCAATAGACACAGTTCCCTGACAGGCACTTAGAATCAGTCTTAGTCATCTTCAGGGCCACGAACAATGTCGCTAGCATTTCGGCTGATATATCATTGAGGTATATTATTCATGTATTTATCTATCAGGGTAGCTTAAATTTCCTAACACAGATTGCCACGATGTCTTCTCTTTTTTAATTACAGTGCTTAATCATGTTCACTTTGAGTTAGTAGTACTTCAATGTCATTTATATTTGCGAATTTTTCTTTTTGGTCCTTGAAAAGTAGATCCGGTCTATTGAAAATCTACTGTTTTGTCTTAGAATACCATGCCTATGGCGTCATAATAGGTTGGGACGGAATTACCTACAAGGAAAAAAGGCTATAGTTTAGGAGCCCCCCAAGAAATATTTCGCACTGACTTATAATATCTAAAGTCATAAAAGTTATCAAAGGGATCCATATCTCAAATAGCTTAAAGTTTTTTTGTTAAGTCTAAATACGACACTGAGATTAATAGGTAAATCTTAGTAATAGTACTGAAACAACCCAAAAGCTATTGCGATTGTTGTCCAGTTTGTTATTTATTATTAATTATTATTATTATTGTTATTATTATTATTATGACGTGCTTACGTTAAGCCTATTTGCAGTAGCGTAACTTATATAATGTGAATAGCAAGATAACATGGCAGTGACTTAATATTTTTTTTTAAATCTCACTCATTTGCTTATGGGCTCGGGGAGACTTTCAAATTTGGAACCCTCCCCTCCACTAGCTACGCCACTGCCTTTTTGCTAGCTATAGCCAATGAAAGAAAGAAGTTGTTGTTTTTTTTCCAAACTAGTTTTGTTTTCTCGCTACTTTTCAGCCAATATTGAAAAAAAAATTAAATTAAAAGACACTAACTGGTATTCGGTGAACCATTTCAACAAACACTGACCGTACGCGAGTCGCCATAGAGGAACAAAGGGACAACTCGGGCAGAAGGCCTGGCTGAGGCCTAAGAAAAGGGATGATCTCTCTCTAGGGTATACGGGGCGTCTTTGAAGCAGGCGCCCGTTTCTCCCTTTTCGCTTCCCCGTTTTCATCCTTGGAAGAAAAGAGAACGACCGTTGGGGGTGGTCGTAGCGTAAAGATTGCGTCCGTTGCCTTGGCCGTTTACACTAATTTACTGAGGCCATTCCGATGAGCGAGTGGTTCTTGTGGAATGGTTCACTGCTCCCTGATGGCTCCATATGTCACATCACTGGATGATTTAGAAGGCGTTGCCGCTGGGGGCACCTTCACCCCCCCTTCCCAACTCCGCGCTACACCCTTTTCATTTCTTTAACATGGCTTCTAAGTAGGGGGCGCTATACCAAACAACAACAAACAAAAAAACGTGAAGTTCTATTGCCAAAGTTGTTTAGAGAATGGTACCCCCCCCCCCTTTTCCCAGTATAACTTCTTTTTGATGTGAGGCTGACGTAACGGTTTGCTTTGGATTCAGAGTCGGAAGCAGTTAGAGTTTCTAGGTGGATAGCCACAGGTGTGATGAAGAAAATGGCTTTGCAAGAAAATGGGAACTAATAAATCAGTAAGGTGTGTTGTTGTTTGTTTTTTTTTAAATCTCAATGTCAAAACGTTTTTCTTTTCAGAAAACGGAAGCTGAGCTTGAAAGAGTTGAAAACGAGGCTGTTGTGTTTTGGGGGGGGGGGGGGGAGTTTGAGCAAACTAATCATATCAGATAAGGATTATTCCCCTTTTTTGTGATCTTCAAGTAATGGATCTTGAAAAATTCTAGTCCCCTCCCTCCCCACATACTTTTTTTCCTCAACCTTATCTTGTTTTTAACTTGATGCTTACATTTAGAGCCAAAAAAAAATTAGTCAGAACAAGATAAATTTTTAAAATAGAACAATACGTCATTCAAATCGGATCGGAAACAAAATTTGAAGGCAAGGAACCATAATAAACGATAAGATGTATACAGATATTTCCAGGGTCGTAGCTAGGAATTTTCAATCATTTGGGGGTCGAGGGGGGGGCTAGACCTCTTTTGGGGTCCCTGCATTTCGCGTCATATTTAATATTTAATGTAAAAAAACACCTACTCATTTGGAGGCCCCCCACCCTAGCTACGCCACTGCATATTTCTGATCGCTTTCTCCGTTTCAATACTGTGATTTAACGGACATAAAATATCTCTCTTTGTAACAGAAGACCTCGCAAAGGCAAAATGTAGATCAAAGATAATAGATCTACTGTTCGCAAAGATAGTTGTTGCTTTTTTACTTTTGCGCATGAACATACAAAATATAGTCCATTCATTTCATTATTTAATGAAAATTAACCTTCAAATTTGTGTTTCAAAAATAATTTTACATAAATTCGTTCATTATAAATGTGAATAGCTTCAGCCGTGTTGACATACATGTTCATAACATAACTCCATTCATAATACCGCGAGCACTTTACATGCGCCGCGTAGTGATACAAATGAAATAAACGTCAGAGGTCATAATATCGTTCACATGTTAAGGGCGCATTATTGAATTAATTAACTACTTACATAATACACTTTACTTTCCAATGTATTTTAAAAGCATATTACAACGACACATTTGGTTTATTTTAAGTCTTTATTTTCAATTTAATTCTTTGTTTCGGATTTACTTATGCACATTTAGACTTTTTAACAACATAGTTACAACTATACACAACTACATTGTAAACATATTTATAGCGTGTGAAAAATGAGGTCAATGTGATTTGACATGGCAAAAAGCTGTATGGGGGATATTAAATATGTTAGCATGAAATACTTAATGAATAAGCTAATTGTTCCATTACGCTCACTCTTAAGATTGACAATGTTTAGTAAAAGTAGATGTATTTTACCTAATTTAAACAAATGAATATTTTTTCCATCTAAGCATACAATTAACTAAGGCCTCTTAGCTTTACACGCCTTTATTTCGGATTTCGTTGGATGTAGGTTAACACGAGTTCAATGTGTTAAGTCATTGACTTTCTCCATTTTTCTCTGTTGCCTTAGAAATGGAGAAAGACGGTCGACAAATCTTGCATGGTGCCCCTACTGTCCAACAAACTAAGGGATAGGTAAAGGCAAAGGTATGATTCATTGACTAGGCTAACATGGCAATCATTCATATTTTATCAGATTCTAGATTTAGATCTACATAGAATTATAAATAAAATATTTTTTTTTTAACAATCACATCTATACCAAATCATTCTTTGCTTAAGTAAATCATCTACTTCTTGTGGGCCTAGTTACCTATATAAAATCAAAGTAAGAAAGTAGGCCTTTAAGCTTGAAGTATCAGAGATTACGATTAGACATAAATGTATATTTAGATCTACATCTATTTGATATTCTAGATCTACATCTAAATATAGGCCTATATATAAATGTTTTGATTTTTTAAAAAATAGATTTAGGTCGATTAGCTATGTTAATATTTAAGACATTTTGACATTCACTTACTTATAATAGTATTATTTCGTAACAAATATTAGATAAATACACCATACACATTCTCTATACATCCTAGGAACCTTAATACAAAGCGAAATCTTAAATGTAAAATTATAAAAAAAATAAAACCCCAAACCTCTGGCTACCACATCTCGGCACGTTGGGACATGCTTGTAGAGAATGTCACTGTACGCAAAACACAAAGAAGCGCGTCCCAAACTCTCCACCAATGGAAACATTGCGTCGTAGACATGCGTGACTTTTCTCCGTGACTTGTCTATTATATCTGAGCCACGCTGCCTAATTCATAATTCATTCATCTGGTCCCGTGGCTTAAATGTGAGGAAAACATTTCTGGGGATGAAGAAATTTCTCGGGATGAAAACATTTCTCGGGATAAAAACATTTCTCGGGATGAAAACATTTCTCGGGATGAAAACATTTCTCGGGATGAAAACATTTCTCGGGATGAAGACATTTCTCGGGATGAAGACATTTCTCGGGATGAAAACATTTCTCGGGATAAAAACATTTCTCGGGATGAAAACATTTCTCGGGATGAAGACATTTCTCGGGATGAAGAAATTTCTCGGGATGAAAACATTTCTCGGGATAAAAACATTTCTCGGGATGAAAACATTTCTCGGGATGAAGAAATTTCTCGGGATGAGAACATTTCTCGGGATGAAAACATTTCTCGGGATGAAAACATTTCTCGGGATGAAAACATTTCTCGGGATGAATTGTCCCAAGTCAACAAAAACAAAGAGACAGACGAAACTAGACAAGGAAAGATAAGCCTGTAAGGCAAAGTGATGACTGTCACAGGCATGGGAAAAACTAGGCAGCAGAAGTTGTAGAATATTCTAGATGTAGACAGTGGTTACCCCCGAGTTGCAATAATTTATTTAAGAGGAGCTTATATACGCTCTAGCGTCAGTGGACTCAATGGTAATTATAAGATCTAGCGTCAGTGGACTCAATGATGAAAATAAAATCACATCTTATAGATTACGTAAGTTACTTCAATAGAGAAGAGAAAAGTTTCTCCAACGCATTTCAAGACAAGACAGTCTCCTCTTTGTGTTTATCTATTCATGCACCTTATTCAGAGACTTAAACTCTCGTTGCTTTTCCTGGCTGATTCAGGCAACCTATTCCATTCTCTAATGGCACTAGGGAAGAAGGAGCACTCACACGAACTAGTCCTAGCATTTGGAATCAGAAATGTGCCTCGATCTAGCGTCAGTTGATCATTGGTGATAATAGGATGTAGCGTCGGTTGAGTTAAGGAGGTAATATGATCTAGCGTCAGTTGACTCATTGGTATTTCTAAAATTTAGCGTCAGTTGACTCAAAATCGTGTGGCGTGAAAAAAATGTTTCTAAAAGGTTTCCATGTTTCGGATGTTCCTTCGGAGTTGAAGATAATTTACTTCCAAGTCCAAACCTCCCGCAGGACGACGACAGTCCAGCGCGCAAACCGCACGACCAGTCAGCCATCACAAAAAAAGTAAAATTACTAATTGAGAGACTCCTTGTACATAATGAATGACTTTTTGTGAATGCAACTAACTTACCTAGATTGGAAGAATTGAAATAGAAAGAATGTAACAGAGGAACAATAAATGTTACACCTAATAATGAACATGTGTTCTTATTTTAATTCAGGCATGTCAAACTCGTTAAGGTGTATGGGCCGCATAAAAAACTTACTATGGCCTGAGGAGCCGCAGCCAAAAAATTGCAAAACAGCTTACTAGTTTTATGTAAATTAGAAACAATACAATAGAATACAATAGTTAATGATATACCTGTCTTTTAGTTAGGTAAATTTGTAGTACTACTTGATAATTAAAAATTACTATGATTGCGCATTTTATTCTTTGTCCTGATGCTTGACATGTTTCTGAGATACAAGTTTATTAATATCGGGTGGAAGTTTGTTTGCCACTGACACTATCATCACTGACGACAAATTTTGATCAGATAATCTCGAACGGTGAGGTGATTTCATTATAGAAAAGAATTGCTTACAGAGATCAGTGCTTGCAAAAATAGCTAGAAATCTGGATGCAAATTTCCGCAACTGAACGTACCGTTAAGGTAAATAACTAAATTTTGGCGCAGCCACTTCTTTATACTTCGCTTTCAACAAAGAATCTAACTGCTATTCTATCAGCTCTAGTTCCCAGCAGCATTTTCAGAAGCAAATGAAATTAGAGATAAAAACAACGAAAATTCTTGCTCGTATGAAACGAATGAAAACGGCCAATGGAAGCATCTACTGACGATTCCAGGTGTAAGACATATTAACCAAATGTTGTAGCCGTATTTAATCTATTCAGGTCCTGACACGTTGAGAAGTGAACAAGGTTTTCTCTTCATATTTGGTTTATCCACAGTCGTCATTTTGCTTGAAAGCACTTCACATGATCACACGCAGTTGTGACAATTTAGTCTTTACTTTAAAGTTTCAAATTCAAGTCTAGCAGGTGACCAGTGGCAGTGAGATCAATTGCAAATGCACAAATCCTAAACCCATTTGTCAGTATAGAAATGTTCAAAAGGTTCATCTTTCATGTTCAGAAACAATACAATTTTTTCACGCAGTACAACAAATTTCTTCAATTCTTTATGACAGGAGAGCCAGCAAATTTCGTGTCCAATGTCATTCAAAAATATTGAAAATTGGCGATGATTTAAGCCATGGGCATGAATAAACTTGTTAGTGACTGAAACCAGTCCTCATGTTGGAATTGCTTTGTGCGTTATGTTTCTTGGTGAATGATGCACTGAAAATGAGCAAATTTAAAATTAGCTTTTAGTCTCTCTTATTTTTGCATGTAGCTATGCATCAAAACCATTTCATAATGGTTAGTGCGCCATCCGTTGTTAGACTAGCTAGCTTTACCAAAGGTAAACAGTACTGCAATATCACATGTTATTTCTCAAAAACATCCTCGCTTGTTGTGGTGTTATGTATAGAACAAGTAGCTCCTCATGTATCTCAAAATTCCTGTCACAGGTCCTTATGACTATAGCAACTGTTCTACACCCGTTACATCAGTTGACTCATCGAGAGCCAATGAAAATAATTCAAAATCTATTTTATTCTTTAATTGTTCACCCGAGCTGATTGACATTTCATTTATTCTATCTGCCACAGTGTTCTAGTTAACGCTATTACTTTGAATGCTTTCACTTGTTCTGGACAAATTACTTCGGCACTCCCTCAGCTTCGGCACTCCTTCATAAAATCCCTTTCACTAAATGATTTGCTTGCAATTAAGTTTGAAAAATGTAGCTGGCTTTCACTGCAGACTCAATCTCATTGTTCAGTTTAACAAATACTATTTTTCAATTCAAGTAGCTTGTCATCTTTTATTTTCCAGCGTAATAGTTTAACAATATTTTGATAATTTTTTAGATGGCCAAGCGGGCCGCATGTAAGGTGGTCGCGGGCCGCATGCGGCCCCCGAACGCCGTGTTTGACATGCCTGCTTTAATGTAGAGTATTAGAGACATCTGTAGAAACATTCTTGTACCTGCATATTTAGAACATAAGAAGTAGGTCAAAGTTAGTTTAAATATACAAAATTAATAGTCCCGGCTAGCTCAGTCGGTAGAGCATGAGACTCTTAAATTCAGGGTGGTGGGTTCGAGCCCCACGTTGGGCGAAATTTTTTTAATGATTTAAATTGACTATTTTTATTTACCGAAATAAATTTAAGAATCTATATCTTAATAAAAACAATATTAACTATCTGAAAGTAACTTCTAAATCCACCCAAATGATAAGCAAACTCCATTATTTCAAAACTTACACTATCAGTATGTGCATCCTTTTAAAAAGCAATATAAATAAAATCCTATCTATGTAGGGTCTATGTATCTAACTGTCTGTCTGTCTGTCTGTCTGTCTGTCTGTCTTGACATATCATTACAGTCACATAAGCCCACGATGATAGAGATTCTTGTTGTTTACGACCTACAGACACAATAACGACACTGAAATCGTATGTACTTCCGGAAGCAGATCTAATCTATGTTTCCCAGACAAAAGTGTTAGACAAATTTGAGTTTTTGTTTAGAAGACGGATTTGGTTTTACGCTCCTGGCTTTTTATAGAAATTGAAATCGATTCCCGGTACACAGGAAGACTTTGTTCTTTAGGGATTTTGTTTAGCAGTATCGATTTTCTTTTCTGTTTTCATTTTTTTTCATTTGGTATATTACCACTTCCTGTAGAATTTCAATTGTTTGGACTTTCTTGTGTGTGTGTGTCTCCCTCTCAAAGTGAGAGGGAAAGAGAGAGAGAGAGAGAGATGCTGGGGGGAAAACAGAGAGAGAGAGAGAGAGGCTAAGTGTAAGAAGAGAGCTTATTATAAATAGATGAAAAAAAAAGATAAATCATCATTCTCTTTTTTTTTTCTTTCTAAAAGTTATGTGACCATTGTCAATGGACCCAAAAAGAAATGAAAGCTAAGAACTAGATTTCATATGCTAATTAGTTGTTCTTTTTTTTTTCCGGAAGATGTTGGTTGGTGTAATGTCCCTTTGGTGATCTCATTAACATATTGACAAGAGGACTAACTCCAGTCTCTGGAGTGATCTTTCCACGAATACTTGACAAGATAGTCTCCACTTTGACACATCGACATCTGGGCTACTGAAATGGTTTGTATGATCTGTCTAAAATGGTTTGAAAGTTAATATATATTCAAAAAACATTCTACCTAAAATGAAACTACAGTATATAGAATATAAATACACCCTAATTATGTAAACATACGATGCATAGAGTGTGTAGAGAACAGACAGATATGCCTGTACGCGTTTATGTTCTAAATAAGCAAGTAAGTCAAGGGTCTAATTTGATTTTGAAATATTATTATTCTTTAATTTTAAATCATTGAAAAATAAGATCAAGGCTCTAAAATCCAATATCCGGAACAAATATGGCCAAAGGGAGTACTTAAGCATTTCAACGGGAAAGAATACTAAGACCCATGCCTACATCGCGGTTGATGTGGGGGGGGGGACGTGTGGCCCCCATAAGATGGCAAGGTAGGAAAGGTGTACATACATCCTTAAGTTATGCTTACACCAGGAAATACGGTTCCCCTTTCAGGCCTTGCAATGTATAGGGCATATGATGTTTAGGTCATCTGCTTTTTTGGCCAACTGTTAACGAGCAGGGTGTCATCTGGCCAGCACAAGGATCAACCGCCACTGCTTCCCCAACTAAGGTCATGTGACCATTGCAGTATGGGTGGACTCCGAGGCACCCTAAAGTACGCGAAATTCAAAATCCGAGATTCCCAGGACCCCATGTTCGGAAGCCAAGCGCTAAGCAACTCATCCACCGCGCCCCAGGGAAGCCCTACAACGCCCGAAGCAAATAAGTAGACCCCTTCTTACATCTGAAAATATATTATGGTTATGTAGCACTACCCTACTTCTTAAACATATCTCATACACGTCTACATATTCTATGAATCTGATGTAAAATAGGTAGCGATTGTTGTTTTAAAGAAAGCAACTTTTTTTCAATTCACACTTCAACTAACACATTCTTCATGGGTTGGTCATGTCTGGAAATTCCCAAAACTTGTTACCAGTGGTACTTGATAAAGCATAAACGTGAATATCGTGGGTTTGACCATGGTACTGCCATTTTTTTATTTGTTATGACGACCCCATGCGATCAGGTCCAGTCCGATTTTATGAGATCCAATCAAAACCTATTCGATTCGATCGGATTCAATATTATTTGAACAGAAAGTAGGAATCGATTTTCAAACAAGCAAAATAAAAAAAAATCCTTTTTGTATATAAAAAAACAAAACAAAACAAAGCTTATTTAAAGGGTAAGAGCTCCGTCCTTATAACTATAACTGCCTATAAAGTACAGGCTATTTCTCTTATTTCGATATCTAACAAAATAATTAATTAGCAATAATTAACTAACTAATTTAGTATTTTTATATATTGATTCATGTTTTGTTAGGTACAATAAATATTTGTTTAAAGTAACAACGTGATCGGGGAATGCTTGAGGGAGAAATAGCGTTAACAATTTATTTAAGAGGACTATTCCCAACAAATTTAGCCATATTTGTGAATAATGAAGTATTAGTTTCCCTTGTTGCTATTAAACAAAATAATGAATTACCAGTAATTGGTTACTTTTTTGTGTTGTTGTTGATTCATGTCTTGTCAATCCAATAAATAAACAATTGTGCAAAGTTTTAGCTTGATCCGAGAATGGGTTTGGGAGAAATAAAGTGTACACACTTTTTACCAGACAGAGTTAATATAAGCTTTGTAAAAATACATATTAATTGTTAACAAAATGTGGTTATACAGTATGAAATCTTTAAGCTTATATATCTTTACAATTTACGACCAAAGTCTTTGACTCTAGACTCCGCATATTTCATTCTTATATATATTTTATATTTAACATTTCTCAAAACTTTCAGACTCTTAAACTCTTATTCATAAACTAGTATACAGTACTTTTACCAAATAGTCTAAAAGTTCATAAGCAGTTTGGAATTGCTCCAGTATACATAATCCCTGAGATCCATTATAAATTACCCAAGGGTTTAGGCGTATTATCAGCCCATCAAAATATTCACAAAGAAAAAATATTTTTTTTTTTTTAAAGTTTGAATTATATGCGTCTAGTTTCTATTATTCTCGTGGGAATAGAAAAATCTCTTCAAACAGGCTGGAAATGTCCAATCTAAAAGTTGTCTGCAGGGGCTCATTACTAGCTGGACAAAGGCTATTGTTTCCTTGACAATGGCTATTCAGCTTGTTGCCACGTATCTAGTTTTTGTTATGCTACTTAAGTGGGTTGCTTTTAACTCTTTGAGTCTCGGTGGTGTCAAAATGTTATTCAAATGACAAGACTCCGTGACAGAACATTGCCAAGTGTTTTGTTGATTTGTTTCTTTTATTGTGCCAGGAGAAAGCTCAGGTTGAAAGTTCCAGGGTAGATCTCTTATTTAAAATTATGGGATACATCTGAGTATAGGACTTTTAATTAGAATAGTTCATGTTTTCGCCATCGTGGCCAAATGAGTTAATGGTGTGTGAGTCACTGACCTCTTATCTGAGGGAAAGAACTCCACACTTACAACTATATCTCTCAATAATGTAGATTTAATTTGCTCTATTCGATATTAAATAAAATAATTCATTAACAATTATTAATTGGATAATTGTAAATTTTATTTTTATTCATGTTTCGATAGGAAGAACAAAAAAAATTATTGACGGTTTCAACTTGATTCGAGAACGGGTGTGGGAGAAATCACTTGTACTACATCATCATGAACAGTGGGCAGAAGTTTAGAGAGGCCGGAATACGCGCCATGGTCCGGATAGGATTTGTATTGGTCTGATGATCAATTATTTTTTCTGGATAGATCTGCTGTTTTAAATTATGGAATAGATGTCATGTTCATTGTTTTCGGGATAGATGTGTTGTTTAGAATTACGGGTTACATCTGACGTTTAATTTTTCTCGCTGTTTGGAATTATGGGATACATCTGATGTTCAGTTTTTTTATAGATCTTATTTACTATTGTTTAAAATTATGGAATGTGGCGGACTGAAGATAAAGCTATTAAAGTTTCAGAATCCCCCCAAACCAAGCCTTAAATTATTGTAAAGGGTTTGAAAAGATTAAAGGCGTGTCTTAGAGAAGAAGGGGAACCGATTGAAAGTGTAATCCCGACGTAATGTTCGGGAAAATCCGAAGGGAAATCAAAACGCCTTGAAATTTCCGATTCTCCGAGAAATTGAAGTTGAATGAAAAGTTGTTTCGCCCCCGTACTAAATGATGCAGGAACAGAGGTTTCGATTTTCTCTCTTCTCTATCTCCCCCCCCCCCCCCCTTTTCCACTCTGCGTTTCTCCGCTCTCTTTATGGTAATGCGTTCGTTCTCTCTGAAGTTTGAATACATTTGGACGAGCTAAACCTGTGGTCCATGTTGGGCCATGTGATAGCGGCTTAGTCTTGTGCTGTGAATGCGTTGTCTCGGTGCACTGTTTGGTTCTTGAAGTTTAAAGAACGTTCTGGGGAACCTCTGATCAATGGGAAACAAGCTGCCAGCGGATTTAAGGATTACACTTTCAGCGTTTTGGAATTTCTCAGATCGATTAAAGAGACAGACCTTAGGGCTGAACAATCATCCCTTTGGCCAATACCTTGACGCATGTTTTTAAATTTATAGAAATGTATTTCCACCGAATATACTTGCAGATCTAATATGGATATTCACGAGTAACGAAACAATGCCAAGGATGCTTAATTGAACTTTTCTGTTGCCAATTAGATTTTAAAGTGAACTATAGATTTAACATTATCTCATGATAAACAAATGATCTCCTTTTTTTACAACGCTTATAGCAGCTCACTCTGTCTGTCTGTCCGGTAGGACGTTGGTACATGTTATTTCTGCGTTTTCCCATTATCGAATCAAGTTGAAACTTTGCACAAGTATTCATTGTAACTGACAAAAAATAGGTCCATCAAATATTAACAAATTATTTAATTATTTATTGGTAATTATTTTTTTTTAAATACCGAAATAATGAAATATGTTGATGTATATATACGGATTTATTCCCTTTAATACATTTTTGTCTTGTTTTTTCTTCGACTTCCCATTCTCGGATCAAATTGAAGTTTGCATATTTATTCATAATCGATGACAATACACGAATCAATTAAAAAACAAAACAAATAGTTAATCGATTTATAGTAACTAATTAATTTTCTTTTATACAGCAGAAAGGGCGCTAAACCCTGATATCTTGAGATAAAGGGCAGTAATTAGCTTTTTTTATTTCTCTTACATTGGTTTTTTTTTTTTTTTTTTTTTTTTTTTTTTGCTTTGCTAGGTACTCTGCTTTATTAGCTGACATTTTTATTTGTTTCTAAACAGATTACAAGTCATTGGATGAATACTTTTTTTTTTCTATATGGAAATTATTTTGTGCTAAACCTGTGGTCAGTAGAGACCAATAGCTCGTTTCCACGTCACGGGTCAGTACGAGCTATTGGTCTCCACTGACCCAGTCGCCACGTTACAGGTCTGTGTTAGGCCTACTATAACAATTGGCCTTATTTGTACCCTGAAAAGTGAGCGAAAGAAAGTAATCGACTTTTAGCACTATTAATGCTATCACGAGTCACTAGGCCAAGCTGATAGAAACTACGCCTACATTGATTTTATACTGGCCAGCCAAAGAAATTATATCATAATTATAATGTTCCCTAATATCCCATCGGCACTCTCCCCTTCTAAATTAAACTTTGGTTTGCACTTTTCATACTAGGACTGATATACTTCTTATCTTATATAATACAGACGTTAGTTCAAAAAAGAGATGATTACGTCCTACACGTCATGCATATTAACAAATGACTTAAATTCTTAAATTAAGTCACTGGTTTTCCTGGCTAGCTCAGGCAACCCATTCCATGCTCTAATAGCACTAGGGAAGAAGGAGTATTTGTACAAATTTGTCCTTGCGTATGGGATGGGAAGTTTGCCTTTATCTTTGTGTCTTTCTAAGTATTTTATTAAATATTGTTTTTGTATTTGAAGATTATGGTTCCGTGTTTTATGCATAATTGCTGCATAACGCTTTAGAGGCAGGGAGAATGTATGTCAAAATGCAGTAAACGTTTGGTGCTTCCCTTAGACAAGTTTGCTGGCTAAGTGCAGGGGGGGGGGGGCCGAACGTCATTTTGTTTATCGAGGTTGGGGTGTGAGCGTCACTAGTAAAATTTTGAGAAACACTTTTCCAAAAAGAATGCGTTAACACTATGCCCCTGTCCCTACTGGCTTGTACTGAAGCTTCCGATGTCTCTAACAAAGATCCGCGAAAAGTTGTTTTTTTTTCTCTCTCTTTCTATTATTCGACTAAATTAATTTCTTATTCAACCTTAGACAAACACTTGACAGCATACTCTACAACATAGGCTACGTTTAATGCCTTTCAATGAATTTAGGTGTAAAACTGCGACAGCTGTGACTTAGCAAAGAAGAAAACGAGGATCGTCAGGAAGCCGAGTGATTAAAATTTCATTACGATGTCCGGGCGTTCAACAACCTGATATCACTGTGCCGGAACATCAAATATGGATGCAATGTGAACATTGGAACTCGAACTCGGCCAAGAGGGTAACAAGTGCCATGGAACAAACTTTCTTTGATGAGGCGAAGCGAGAAAAACTAAGAGATGTCTTGATGCCAGGTCGTTGGTTTGTAGCTTGAAACAGTTAGTACAACTGAACTAATGTACACGCAAACAGTTAGTACAACTGAACTAATGTACACGCAAATAGTTAGTACAACTGAACTAATGTACACGCAAACAGTTAGTACAACTGAACTAATGTACACGCAAACAGTTAGTACATCTGAACTAATGTACACGCAAACAGTTAGTACATCTGAACTAATGTACACGCAAACAGTTAGTACATCTGAACTAATGTACACGCAAACAGTTAGTACATCTGAACTAATGTACACGCAAACAGTTAGTACAACTGAACTAATGTACACGCAAACAGTTAGTACATCTGAACTAATGTACACGCAAACAGTTAGTACATCTGAACTAATGTACACGCAAACAGTTAGTACAACTGAACTAATGTACACGCAAACAGTTAGTACAACTGAACTAATGTACACGCAAACAGTTAGTACAACTGAACTAATGTACACGCAAACAGTTAGTACAACTGAACTAATGTACACGCAAACAGTTAGTACAACTGAACTAATGTACACGCAAACAGTTAGTACAACTGAACTAATGTACACGCAAACAGTTAGTACATCTGAACTAATGTACACGAATTCAATTATTGATGTAGAACCTTGAAATAAACACAAGCAAAAATTTAAAAAAAAAAAAAACGGAAGTTAAATCTCATTTATAAATATTTTCAGATTAAACTTAAAAGTGTATATATATATATATTAATATTATCTAATATCTATATTGTAAAGAAGAATGTAAGGAGTATGTATGTTACAAAAAGAAATCAAAATCGTTTGGCGAATCTTGATGAAACTTTGCACAAATGTTCCTTGGGTGCTAACTGGAACTGTGACGTATGTATAGTAGCCCTAAAACAAACTAAAGA
The DNA here is from genome assembly GCA_030265305.1 of Biomphalaria pfeifferi. Taxonomy (NCBI): domain Eukaryota; kingdom Metazoa; phylum Mollusca; class Gastropoda; family Planorbidae; genus Biomphalaria; species Biomphalaria pfeifferi. The sequence continues at coordinate 4,728,376 of JASAOG010000016.1, read as the reverse complement.
CCCTAAATAAAAAAAAGTTGCCCAACTCTATGAAAGAATTAGTATTTGATGAATGAAGGCCATGTTTACCATGTTTAGATCGAAAGGATCTAGCTCTAGATCTAATTTTGAAAACTACACTTAGCGCAGATAGTTTTTTTTTACTTTGACAAATAAAAAAAAAATTGTCTATTGATTTCATTATTTAATAAAATTAACCTTCAAATTTGTGTTTCAAAAGCATTTTTACATTAATTCGTTCCTTATATCTGTGAATTTAGAAGTCCTGACGTACATTCTATCATTAGATAAGACCGAAATGTTACATCTCTCTCTCTCTCTCTTTCTCTCTCTCTCTCCCTCTATATATATTATATATATATATATCTTTCTCTCTGTCTCTCTCTCTCTCTATATATATATATATATATATATATATATATATATGACAATACAGGAATATTTTCCTTGTTCTTTTGGTTGAGGAAAAAAAGTGGCCTTAAACTTGTTTCTAGATCTAGATCGAATACCCCCCACCCACCCCAGAAAATCTCCGCTACTCAACTTAACCACTACATAAAATACCAAATCAAGGTCGCCTTATTTTAGCTCTAGGTGGCATTTTACAGGCAACAGGACGATTACAGTTCATCCACTTCTAGAGCCAATGTTCCCATCAGGTAGAGAGACTACTCTAACGGTAAATAGAACCTTCTTCAAGATATCACCCTGACGATGTGACCCCTCCACTCCTTCCCCCCAGGTACATTATCCTCTCTGAATGTACCTATCATAATCAACACCGTCCATCCCTTCACACTGGATCGGTCCATTTCTTGGGTCATCGCCTCCGTGCTTCATGGGCTGTGCCAAAATGTAGGGTGGGGGAATACGGTGTAGGTCCACATGTGATCGTAAGACAGAATTTGTAAGAGTACTTTGTAGCAGTGTTGTGAAAGCGTGGTCCATGAGAACAAGTAGGAGGGTAGAAGTGTTGTGTGGGCGTGATCTACGAGAACAAGTAAGAGGGTAGAAGTGTTGTGTGGACGTGGTCCATGAGAATAAGTAGGAGGGAAGTAGTATTTTGTTTTTTTTTTCGAGGGGAGGGCGAGGGGGTAGTAGTATTAGGCCTATAATCAATTTTCCTTATAAAATTTTGTGGTAATATTGCAAGGGCCAGGAAAATTAGGTGGGTTGCAGTGCTCTAAGGGTGCAGTAGTCTAGAATAAGAAGCCCTAATATTATTATGTCATTATACATTTACAATGAAGCACAGAAACAAATAAGATAACACACAGTGTCGGATAAATTCGAATAGTTGTATGTCATACAGAGGCGTTAAATAATGGTTAACGCCAGTTACAAAGATTTTTGTTGAAGTCCAGTATTATTTCATATTTAGCGTTGGTCAGCTTCTGTAAAGTAAAGAGTGTGCCTATAGCATAGCAATTATGCTCACGCACCACCCTCAAAAAAAATTTAAAATCCGCCTCTGACGCAGTAACTGGGTCAGATGTTGGAGGTCTTACAGTTGAGCCAAATAAAAACTGTTGACATACGTCTGATACATCTATTCCATCTATTTCCTCCCCCCCCCCCCGCTCTTTATCTCTCTCTCTCTCTCTCTCTTCACTTAAAGATGCAGCCTGCCTGTCTCCCGCGTGTACATTAAATGAAACAGGTGAGCCCCTATCGCCAAGACATCTTGACTCACGATCAGCTATGCACTCCCGTAACTTTGATATTAAATTCCTACGCCTGGACTCGTGGACATTTACTTCTGTACTCCCTCCTAGACCCGCCCCTGCTTCTCTTTCCTTTTCTATTCCGTTTTCTCTTTATATGATTGAAGTAGTAGAAAAAATTAGTTGATTCAATCACCCCATCAACATTATCAGCACATTTCTGGACAATGACTCCTAAAACAGTTCAAACAAGTTCAGTCAAAGTATGTACAACTATTGTCAACATATTTAGCTTTGGTCCTACCATTACATTCTATTTGTAATAGAAACAAAGATGTCCACACCTTCAATGAAACCACTGGATTCATTATATATATCTATATCTGTGTGGAAGTCATCTATAATTGTACCTGTGCCAAAGGTTTCCAAACCGAAGGAAATGAATGACCATATACCTGTTTCACTTACTTCCATTGAGTCTAAATGTTTAGAAAAATTGGTTAAAATGTTTCTTCTAAATGATCTTTATAATAAGTTAGACCCTTTAAAATTTGCTTACCAAAAGGGTAAAGGTGTAGACGATGCCATCCTAAATATTTTAAATTGTGTCTACAAACATCTGGACTTACCGAACACTTATGTAAGATTGTTCTTTATTGATTTCTCATCAGCTTTTAACACTATACAACTTCATTTACTCATTGAAAAGATGAAAGCGTTGAATATTAGTCCATACATAATACTATGGGCTAATGAATTAATGACCCAGAGATCTCAGAGGGTTAGGGTAAACAATGCTATATCTAATGAACGCATAGTTAACACAGGGGCGCCCCATGGGGCTGTGACATCGCCATTGTGGTTCATTTTGTACACCAATGATTTTCAATCCGATAGTTCTTGTTGCTCCTTCACAAAATTCGATGATGATGCGGCTCTTCTTGCCCTGCTCTCAGAGAGCTCAGACGTAAATGAGTATTTCAAAGAAATAGAACACATTGAAAAATACTGTAAAGATAATTTTTTATTATTAAATGTAAAAAAAAACAAAGAAATGATTATCGATTTTCGTAGGGAAAAGAAGAAACATGATATTGTTTCTGTAGCTGGAGAGACTATTGAAATTGTGCTAACCTTTAAATACCTTGGTACTATCCTAGACAATAAACTAAATTTTACTGCAAATACTGATTATATCAGCAAAAAAGGGCAGCAAAGATTACGATTACTAAGAAAACTGTTAGCGAAAAGGCCTTGCCTATGTTTTATCACGCTCATATCTGCAATATTTTAAGTTTCAATATCACTGCCTGGTATGGCAATCTGTGCATTAAAAATAAGAATAAACTTTATAGAATCCTAAATGCTGCTGGTAAAATCATGGGCAAAAAACAAACCCCGTTTGGGCAGTTGTTTGAGACAAACATCTATAAAAAGCTAACAAGATCCTCGAAATAAAGAATCACCCGTTGTGTCAGGGTTTTGTGATTTTACCATCACAAAAGAGATACAAGACACCGATAGCAAAGACAGACACAAACACTCTTTTGTTCCCCTGGCAATCAAATCATTAAATAAGAACAATCTGGTATAAACTTTGTCACATGTAAATTATGAGTGAGTCTGGTGTGAATGTACACTTTGGTTTCTTATAGTTATAATGTTTTTTGTTTGGTGTAATGCACAAATTGTAAGACAAATTTCCATACGGACAATAAAGATTATTATTATTATTATTATTATATCTATATCTATATCTAGATAGATAGATAGATAGATAGATAGAGAGAGAGAGAGAGAGAGAGAGAGAGAGAGTGAAAGAGAGAGTGTGAAAGCGAGATATTTGTTATCATTCTAACCTCATATTGACAACACTTAAAAGGCGTCGTTTTGTCAACAACAGCATACATTTAGAATAATAATTACTAATAATCTAATATATATAATGTATGTATGTATGTATGTATGTGTATGTATGTATGTATGTATGTATGTATGTATGTATGTATGTATGTATGTATGTATGTATGTATGTATGTATGTATGTATGTATGTATGTATGTATGTATGCATGTATGTATGTATTACAGTATGTATGTAAGTATGTATGTATGTATGTATACATGTATGTATTACAGTATGTATGTATGTATGTATGTATGTATGTATGTATTTATGTATGTATGTATGTATGTATGTATGTATGTATTACAGTATGTATGTATGTATGTATGTATGTATGTATTTATGTATTTATGTATGTATGTCTGTATGTATGTATGTATGTATGTATGTATGTATGTATGTATGTATGTATGTATGTATGTATGTATGTATGTATGTATGTATGTTTGTATGTATGTATGTATGTCCCGAATAAAATCCAATCTTGATAAAACTTGGCATAAATGTTCCGTAGATCATGACGGAGACCGTAGTCTATGTTAAATGCCCCTCCCACAACCGGATGGCCCTAAAAAAAGACAAAAAGTACCTAATTATATCTCTATTAAAGAAAGAAACTTTTTAACAAATCGGGAAAACCCATTTTCACTGTATTTTATATTTGATGTGAATATGTCGGCTGATACACTAACCCATTTTCACACTCCACTTTTATTTTCGTGGCAAAATACACACAAAAATAAAATTTGAAAGGATCATTACCAATGTTTGACATAGATCTAAATTCAATACAGTATATCAGTAATTCCCAAACTGGGGGGCCACAGGCCGCGGGTCACATATAGCTAGCATTTTATAAGCGACGAAAGGGTGAGAATCGTGATACTATCAGGGGCGAGGCTGTAAGACGGGCGTGACACACGTTCAAATCAGTTCAACTTTACGCAAACGGACAGAAAGAAAAGTTAGGATGGGTTAGGGGGTAAAATAAGATAAGTAAAAAAAAAACAACTTGAACGCTGGGGTAAAGTTATTTTTAATCTGTTTTTTCCTGCCATTTTTGTGTGAGTCCGTGGACGAGAGGTTTATCTTAATGCGCCAAGGGAGCAAAGAAATGAGCAGGACTCCAATGTCATGAGGGAAAAAAAAATTTCCCTGCTTTGAACATGGGAAACAAGATGGAGGCTACTATTAGTATGGCAGACGTCAGCAGGGACACTTCAGGGGAAGACAACTTACGATTCTGCTTATCTACCCTTAAAGACTTTTTTTCTATCTTCAAAATTTTTTATTTTATTTAAGTTTTTTAAAAAAAAAGATTATTGGAAATAATAAAAAGGAAAAAATGTTTTTTTTTTTATTTGTTTTTTTTTTTTACGAATGCGATAAGAAGATCGTAAGAGTCTGTGAAAGTTTTTCAAGGTGAACAGAAAAAAAAAAGTTTTGAGGAAGATGAACGCTTTGAAATAACATGCGGATTTCTAGAAGTTTCTTATCACTTCAGGGTTGTCATAAAATTTTGATAAGCCTTTCAGCTTCAATATGTTTCTCTGATATTTGTTTAAGTGTTCCGGACACATGTCAAAAGCATCTAGACATTTTTACAAAATGTAAGTTTAAGTCTTTTAAATGGCAGATTTTCAGAAGATTTTACTCAAATTTTATATACATTATATACACGTTATACATAAATACTATATATAACTGGGGCGCGGTGGCTGAGTGGTTAAGCATTTGGCTTCCAAACTTGGGGTTCTGAGTTTATGTCGGTGAAGACTGGGCAGTATGTTTGGGATAAAATTTTAATGACGAATTGTTTTAAATCTCATATTTTGTTTCTATCAAAATCTAAGTATATATATAAGTATATAAGTAAAGTTCCCTTTCAGGCCTTGTCATCTATGGGGCAGATGATATTACGGTCATCTGTTTCTCTGGCCAAAGGTTAACAAAGCAGGGTGTCATGTGGCCAGCACAGCAACGACCTTTATTTTCCCCAACACAAAAAGCCTGGTGCCCATTAGAGTTGGCGTGACTCAGGGGCGCTATAAAAATTCCGAAATTCAAATCCTAGTCTTCACCGAGATTCAAACCCAGCACCCCAGGCTCGGAAGTCTAGGGCTTAACCACTCAGTTATGGCACTATCAGGGGGCAAGGCTGTAGAATCTAGATGTAGTAAAGATATAATAAAGCTTTAGAAACGAACTAATTTCCATTCTGTGGCACTTCCAGGGTCGAGCTTCGTTAGAGGGAAACAAAATTCATTGTAGTGTCTTTATCAGTGTCCACTGAGAAATTTTCTGATGATGTGGCAGGTCTGCAGCTGTACCTCCCTCCTACAGGCAACAAGGATGTTCCTAGGAGTGTTGAAGGTGTCTGTGAGGTCAGTTGCTGTTACCCCCCCCCCCCCCCCCCCCGGTTGATGTTACACTGAAGCCATTGTCTCTAAGTCAGCTGTTTATCGGTATACACTAAGTGACTATACACTAGAAATAAATTGTAGTAATAATAACAACCTTTATTGTTTGAGGAGGAAATGTGAATGTAATTTACTTATCTCACAGCTGGAGATTGCATGGTGGGTAAAATGTCCTCGGGACTATATTTTCTATATTCTTCAAGAGTGACTTTCAAAGCTCTGAAAAACGTTTAGAGACACTGGAAGTACAGGCTCACGGGAAGATATGAGAGGAAAAAATAAATTCGTTGGCACATTGACTCGTGAGTAAGAGGGCTTCAAGTCCTACATTGATAAAGACACATTGACTCGTGAGTAAGAGGGCTTCAAGTCCTACATTGATAAAGATACTTGTGAATTTATTTAAGTCAAAGACGGAAATAAACCTCTCAGTTGCTCACAAGTCTAGCCGCCCCACCTCCCTAGCACTTTTTTTTTCTTTCGTGAGGGTGAAGTAATCTCTGGCACGTTATCCTTTGGGGGGGGGGGGCAGTTTAGAGGAGTGTAGGTGGTAGTGTGAGTGTAAGAGAGAGGGGGGGGGTGACAGAGAGAGGAGGTTGAAAACGAAATAAAAGGAGAGAAAGTGTAGAGAAGGGAGAGAGAGAGAGAGAGAGCGCGAGAGAGAAAGAAGGGAGTTAGAAGAGAGATAGTGGCAGAGGTGAGAAAAAGAATAGAGAAAGGTGAGAAAAAAGGTGGGAGAGAGCTTTAAAGAAAGAGAAAGAGAGAGAAAAAGAAATAAAGAGAGAGTAAGGAGGAATATGAGAACAGAGAGAGAGAGAGGTAAGAGAGAAATGGGAGAAATGAGAGGAGAGAGAGAGAAATGAGAGAGAGAGAGGAGAGAGAGAGAGAAATGAGAGAGAGAAATGAGAGAGAGAGAGGTGAGAGAGAAATGAGAGAGAGAAATGAGAGAAAGACAAAAGGAGGAAATTGACAACAAGACAAAAAGACAAAACACTTCAGGTATTATTGAAAGAAGACCTGCTAAATGTTCATTGAAATACAAAAAGTACTGCTACACTCACACCTGATAACGAAAATGCCATGAAAAAACTACAAGGGACTGAACTCTTGAAAACCATTTGAAATTATCTATCATTTCGTGTTTATATAAAGGAATAGCGCTAAACAATTTTTTCTTATTATCTTTCTTCCCCCCCCCCCCACCCCTATATCTCCTGGAAGACCTGATAAGGAAAGCATTAGTAGATGGAGAAACTCCTGGCGTCGAGATACTGAAGATATCCTGATGTTTATCTGGCACCAACTATAAGTGGCTGGGTTTCGATTCGAGCGCCCCTCGAGATGGTTGATGTGGCTGGGAAAGGGGGGGCGGGGGTCGGCGATGTGGCGGGAGTGTAAGAGTCTTGAACCGCGGATCTATAGATCATGTGTCTTGTTTCAACGTGGCCTCAACGCTTGAGACATTTGGAGAATAAAAACTGCTTAGTAACGGTAGAACATGATGTTATTTCAAGGAGGTTAATGCAGTTTATAGATTTAAGTATCTTGAATCTATTTCAGCGTTTGTGATTGAAGGCAAAGAAGTTCGAATGAAATCACATTTACAAAGTACAGCTTGTAGCTTTTAGTTAAGGCAGATATAAAAATGAATAGATACATAAATGAATATATAAATTATGGCTTTAATAAGCTCTACTTTCATGCTTGCAGCATGTTCAATCTCATTTGTGGACCAGTGGGGGGGGGGGGGGGTGCCCGGGGGTATCTGGGAGAAGGTTTTCCGTGCTGCCTTTAGGCGCTCAGTAAACACAACCCTGCTCGAGTCGGGTGTCGAACCTCGAGCCTCCATCATAGGTAGCCAAGCCAAGCCAAGTTCAAGCGTACTTGGCCTTTAGACCACGTTTCCAACTACATTACATAAATTCAACTTTAAGTTATATATGAAAAATAAAAAATAAAAAAAAAAGATTAATAAAAAAGAGAGAAAGAGAGGAAGAAAGAGAGAGAGGGAGATTGAAAGGGAGGGAAGAAAAAAGGGAAATAGTGGGAGGAAAGAGATTTCAGGTGACAGAGAGAGAGAGAGTGTGTGTGAGAGAACGCTAAATGAGAGAGGGATAGACACAGACCAAAATGAAGAGAGAGAGAGAGAGAGGAGGGAAAGAAAAAAAGATTTTCAGAAAAAAAAAACGAGACAGAAAGGGAGAGAGAAGGAGAGATTGAAGAGAGAGAGTGGCACCACACAAAGGCTAACTATAGATAAACATATGTCATCCACATCGTCTGCCCAATAGATCGCAAGGTCAGAAATGTTGAACCCCTTTGTAGTAAAGAAATATAATTATAACCAACTACAATTCACACAATCTCTCTCCAGTTCACACAATCTTCTTAAAAACAGATTGACGATGGTATAGTCTCTGTACCCTTTGGATTTAGGGCAACCCTTCCAACTATATGGAAGACTCCATTACCTCCCCTTGATCTTTCATAATTTCGCAAAGCTTGTTTAACTCTTTCTCTCCTAACTGAATATACCAGCGTTGATTCCACCAGAATGTGGTAAATAATTACGGAGAGAAAGAGTTAAAGAATCCATTTGGAGAAGGGGAAGTGTCGGGGAGCGAAAGTGCCAGTAAGGATTCTTTTTTTTTTTTTGTCTTATTGTGACTTTAGTTCTAACTCACTAGAAGAGATTTATGGGTGTAACCAGGATACTTAGACACATTATACACAATGTTTTCAAGACGTGAAGATAGAGTGGTTCCAATCAACGTTTCTTCAACACACTAATGGGTCAACAATTATGTACTAAGGGAATTTAAGAAATTAAATAGATGGATGGATGGGTAGATTCATAGAGTCTATACGATTGATCTCGCGTTGAGGTTCGGCTGGACAGATGGAACGCTTACGCCGCTCCTCTCACGCCCCCCCCCTCTCACAACCCTCTTCTTCCCAATTCATAATATCTACTGAACAAGAAAATGTTTCCCTTACATTACAGTGTTAGGATTATCAGTAATCTACATGTCATCAAGTTCCAGATCCAGACACCCAGTTCCACTAGACCTTTAGACTTCAAAACTTAAACATACAAATACTCTTATTGACAACATATAGAGACTTCAATTTAACTGTAGTTTAGATTAGTTAATCTTCATTAAGTCGTACAACAATTGAACACTGTTCTCCTTTCACTCATTAATAGCTTTTTTTTTTTTAAGTTTTTTTTTTATGTTTTCTAACTTACCTGATAGATTTGATTATGACGTTCAATGCCAAGAGTAAAGTTATTTGAATACAAGCAGCATTTCTCTCAAAGGTCGTGTCAAGTGTCTCAAACATAAACAAGAAAAACTTATAAAATACTGTAATACAAAACTTCAAAGTGTATACGAAGTGTAGTTGTACCCATTAGTTTTGGATCGGTCGTATCATTAAATGTGTTTTAGAACAACATTACAACAATAAATCTGTGCGATTAGAAATATTAGAAATTACATTTGATCTATTGTTTTTTTGTTTTGCTCTCTCTCTCATACTTTTAACTCCTCCATGCGTTCTGATCCAATCACTTGACAAGTTGGTAAAATGGAGGGGGGGGGGGGGGGGTTGGGAGAAGAGAAGAGAAAAAAAAGGGAGATCTGGGTGACATACTACCTAACCATCCTAACCATTGAACCCGCTAAAGACAGAAAACTGATACAAGTATCCTCTACCCCAGAACAATCCACACAATATCAAATATCCCTGACCCCCATCACCCCATTTCTGGAAAACTACCTGAGCATTGTACAAGTATATGAAAATCAAACTAGATAATTCTCTATCCTAAAGTCCAATATTTTTCTACATGTGATGGATTATTATTTTTTTTTTTTAAAGCAAACCTCAGAATTTGCGCTATTTAATTTTTGCTTTATCATCCTAGGAATCCTTGGGCCTCTTTTCTTGGGCTTAATGTGCCTCTTGTATGGGCCATCTTGCCTCTTTTGTGAGCTTTTTTTTTTTTCCAATATGTTTTTATTTGTAAGTTCTCATGTTATGGATCAATAAGAACTACAAAATTGACCGTCCGATGTCCAACTATGTTTTTGATATTCCCTTTTACATACGTTTCTTTTTCTAGTTCTAAAGCTGGTACTAAATATTGTGCATAATGTTAAGAAAAATAAAAGAAGGCTAGAGTCTCGTCTCAGAAACAAAATCACTGAGTTTATGGATATTTATTTTAAAATGAGCCAATCAAGTACGCTCTCGAGTCAACAATAAATGTGGCAGGGCATGATTGGAGGAACCAGTCACACAAATCCAAATCTAGTTGTAGCTGGTTAACAAGGTGATAGGGTGATAGAGAGACATGAGTGACGTACTGGAGCTTTGAGCCTAAAAGTAATTCAGAAGAAAGTCAATGTTTTTTTTTTTTAATTCAAGAGGTCATAGAAAGGACATTAAAAACATACAACAGCGAGATATTATAATTGTGTCTGTAATTCAGTCTTTCCCAAACTGTTTTCCGTTCTACGCGTTTCACGTGTCAATCTAGTCATGCATGTTAAGCAATGACTTATAGTCATGATTTTCTTGGCTGATTCAGGCAACCCATTTCATTCTCTAATGGCACTAGGGAAGAAGGAGCACTTGTACGAATTTGTTCTAGCATATGGAATACAAATCTACATATATCCTTGTGTCTTCTGAGTATTTCATTAAGTTTTAGTTTTTCTATTTGTAAGTTATGATTTAGTGTTTGATGTATTATAGGCTATAATTTATAGCAACTTTACTTTTTATTCTTCTGTCTTAAAGTGTCTCTAAGTTTAGTGATTGTAGTAATGGTGTTTGTCTAATCAAACTGAAATTTTCGTTTGTTATAAATCTCGCTGCTTAATTTTGAATTTGTTCTAGTTTCTTTATGTTTTCTTCAGTTGAGGGATACCAAACAGAGGACGCATATTCTAATATTGGTCAAACTTAAGTGTTACTAAAGTTAAATAGCATTTTAGGTTTATGTTCTTGTTTGATTTTGTAAAATAAATGGCTTTTAGTGAACCCTTTTGCTTGATTTTTTAATAATTCCAGCAGTATTCAGATTTTAACAGTAAATCCTTCCAAAGACAAGAATCATTTCTTTGTTATATGGGAGAGTGGAAACAGGCGGTGGATACACCTGGATAATTTGGTGTTTAGCCAGGCATCAAAGTCAGTTGGTTTTACTATTTGTTAGGGGTTCTGTGGTGTAGCGGTTATCACGTCTGCTTTACACGCAGAAGGTCGCGAGTTCGAACCTCGCCAGAACCTCGTTATTTTTTTTTCCTAAGCATGATTCTCATTATTAATTTGTAATTTAAAAAAAAATTATGATTAAACAAAAATAAAGACATTTACACTAAATACGCACTAACTTTTAACACACACACACATATATATAATATAAATGTTTGTTTGACTAATGTTCTTTATTCTGAAGTGAACTTAACCGTCAAACCAAATTCTTGCGAAACTCCTTGAATTCGCCGCCTCTGACAGTCTAAAACTAATTCTGATTAATCAGACTTGTAAACCGTCTGCTCTGTGTCCTGACCTTCACATTCGCTATAATTATTTGTTGAAGATCACTGTAGAACATTTTCCATGGTATAATGTACAAATGTCAGGTGAAGACCAGTTCTCACATCACTCCAACTTAAAACTGCCTACCTGTTATCTCCGTTAGCAGATGTCAGGCATTTCGTTTACGCCAGACCTCAGACGTATTCCATACTTTTTATTTCAGTTTCTTGTTTTTTATGGCTTTCTTCTGTGAAAACAGAATTCACCTGCATTGTCTGTAGCACAGAGGCAGGCAGAGTGTTAAATAAACAATGGTTCTTATAATGATTGCTTGGGGGGGTTATAGAGCCATTGCTGGAATAATTTATTGAGAAACAGTCGGACCCATTGACAGGGGAATACGAGGACATACAGTACATTTTGAGGCGTTATGCCTGCATTTATACAAAGTTAGGGTTTAGAATTTGCGAGGCGCTATGTCTTCATTCACAGAATCGCAAAACATATAATGAGGCTTGTCTTTGAGTCCGAAGATAAATGAGGAATGCAGTATTTCCCGTGGCTACGCATCCCCTGACCTACACATTTTGCCACATCCGGGGCAAGCATAACTATTGTCCGCCTGTGGTCAATTAAGATGTTATTTTCGCCGTCTGCGTCTGTCCTCGGCAGCGGATTTTCTTTCGGTCGCAAATGTGTATTCCGCAGCTTTTGTGAGTGACCTCCAGCAGTCTCGTTCTGAGGCCGCATGCAACCAGGTGCTCTCTTTTATGTCAGTTAAGGCAAGTTGGCGCCTAAGCTAGTCCTTAAAGCGTTTTCGTGAGGCACCTCTGTTACTTCGATCACCTTTTAGCTCACCAAAAAAGACTGCTTTTGGCATACGTTCTTCCCCCGTACGGGATACGTACCCTGCCCAGCGTAACTGTAAGAAGTTCGCAAGAACAATTAGCGAGGCGCTGCTATGTCTTCATTTACAGAATCGTACAACATTCAGCGAGTGGCCAAAGTTTATGCCAAGGTAAAATTCAAATATATGCGATCTTCATATCAATTTGAACTCTACTTCAACCACAGCCTCTTCTTATGGATATGAAAGAAATAAACGCATACATACGATAGATATAGCCCTAAACATGTCAGTTTTCAGACGAATCTTCAGAAATGAAAACTATAATGTCCTAGATTTTTCTAGATCTATACACAACAGTACCGAAACGGTTATAACATCAAGAAAACAGAAAGAAGTAAACAAAAATACGCCACTGAAGCACACCATTAAGGTCCTTTGCGCTCTGTGGGCAAACCTATTGTGCCTTTTCGTAGCACCGTGCTATGTCTAGAGTTTGATGTTCCTAACGGGATTAGATCAACCGTTTTAGACTCCATGATAAAAATCCTCTTTCAAATGTGTAAATAGCAGAAAGGTAATTAGCGCACCTCTGCAATATTAAAGAGTTTCGGGTTTGCACGCTATTTGTGTGTATAGCTCCAGCGATTTCTTTTTTTTTTTTTTTTTTACTTTTTAATAATGGAGAGTTCGAGTTTCAGCCGAGTGAGCCAATTATTGTGGTTAGTGCTCACACTGTCGCTTGAGGAGGTCAGAAAGAACAGAGTGGATAGAGTCAATTAAAAGAATGAGTGCCTCGTTTGAAATAGTTAGCTAGGCAATAATAGGAAAACAAAATCTACTGTAAAGTACAGTGCTGCTCAAACTTCGGCTAGCGGACAAGATTCGAGCCGTGACACTGTGCAACCTAGCCCTTTTTAAATTTGTGTCTACAGTGCATGATATTAAGACACAGAGGACCGGGTTTCATTTTTTTCTGCGGTGATGAGGCTGGTAACTTAAATGTTGGACATATATAGGACTCCTGGACTCCTACGCTTTTAGGCAAAAAAAATAGAAAAAATAAAAGATTTTATGTCACTGGTTTAAGAAATATCGTTCGTTTTGTTTTCCTTTCGACGTCTCAAGTGTCTCTTCCATCCAGTTTTAGCATTTAGTCACAATTATAACAGCGAACATGCAAAAAAAAAAAAATTTAAAAAAAACACTTAAAAAACAAATCTAATATAATGGAAAGAATCGCACAATTACCTACTACCTGAGCGGTACGTACTGAAAGATGTATCTCCATTTTCTACATTAAAAATAATTAATTAAATACCACTAATTAATTAACTTATTTTTTTTTTCAACTAATGTATTTTCATCGGCAATGAAAATATTTCACAAAGTTTCAATTTGATCCGAGCACGGGAAATGGAAGAAATGATGTGTAGAAGATTTGTACCAGACAAAGTTAGTTGAGATAAGCTTTGTAATATAAAAGTAGCAGACAGTTGGACGGGTCATAGGAATGTTGAAGCAAGATTCAATCACGGAGGTGGCGGAGCACTGAGAACACATGTGACGGGGGGGGGGGGGGAGTTTTCCATGAAGTGTTCCTCGTCCCACTGTTGCAGCAATGGATCTGAAGAACGATTTAATCTTCCCCAACGGAGCACGGGGAGATTCCATGTTAGCAAACGATCGTCGTTTTGTAGCTCCAAATAGCTAGCAGAACTAAACTGATTTAGGAATATTATTTTTAATGTAGAACCGTTTGATTGTCGCCTGAGCTGAGCCGAAGGCTCTTCGAGCTCAAAGTTTGAAAAAAAAAACCTGTTTGGTCGTCCAGCCTGAACAGTAAAAAAAAAAAACAAACCTGTGTGAACACACAGTTCTGTTTGAGAGCGACCCGAGTCAATGCCTATGAAAGCATTGCTGTTTCCAATGCCTTAGGCCCCCGACTCATGGCCGAAGGCCGAGGACACCGGGAGCCTCCGTCATTTTCCTTCACTATACCAAGCTAACCGTGGGGGACTCGCCATTTATGTAACGGTCCTTTGAGGAACGGCGCATGGATGTGTGACAGTTTTGTGGGGACTTTTTTACAACCCCGCCCGTGCAAGGGGTTGACTCTCGTCTACCCGTGGGCATCCCCACGGGGGTTATGTTTTGCCATTCGTTTCGCCTAGCTACCCCCTCAAGTAGCTGTTTCCACCCAGGTGCCACGATGAGGCAGAACAGCTCACCTGGGTAATGTAGAACCTGAAATGAACCTAAACAAGCTAAATGAACCTAAACAAGCTTCTTTAAAAAAAAAAAACTGAATATAGCTCCTATTCATAAATATACAAAAACATCAACTTGAAAAGTAGATGAATGTAGAGACACAAGTGAAATGTTGATGAAAACAAAAACTCACTAAATTGACTCGTCTTTTTTGTCTAACGTCTCTTGATCGTCTCCCCTCTCTTTTTGAGGAGGTCAGAAAGAACAGAGTACTTATTCACTAGAACTTCGACAGAAGTCCATTCAGCCAACACAACCAAACGATCCGCTCCCTTTTATCTCATGGTTACATAAGAAACTTGCACAAGTTTGGTGTAAAGTAATGGATGAAAATTATAGATGTCTCTTATTGTTAACAATAAGAACTTCGCATGTAAAACCCAAAAAGAAACGTGAAATTGAACACTATTTTTTTTTGGCCATATTTAATGCCTTTTACATTTATTAGTTTAGGATCATTGGCAGGCACAAAAGCCAGTGGAATTAATTAAACTGAAACTCTATATTGAATATAGCTGTTCTGGAAGTCTAGAATCGCATTTTTTATCTGGCATATGGAGGTTTTAATTACATCACAGCTTGGCCAGGTTTCTCTAAGAGGAGCCTTTTTTTATGTTGCCAAACAGAATTCTCAAGATTGTTTTAAAATTACACTGCGGCATACAACACTACTAATCAGGCATGCACGAAAAACCTCTGGCTGACCTGGCCAACAGCAATAATTGCAGAACACGATGGCCCAGGCTGAGATAACCTCTTTCTTCTCGTCACGTGATCGATATTTCCTCCCGCCAGTTCCATCCCCTTACGCACAGTAATATGCTCACTGACCTATATTTAGGGAAGAGTTATGCTTCTTTTTCTTTTTAATAGCTTTGTTCCTATGGGGAACTATGATATTTTTTTGGGGAGGGGGGAGGTATTTAAGGATAGTATCTTTATAATTGTGTGTTCTGTTGACAGACTCAAATGTCTGACAATGTGACAGTAATTTTAATTTTACTTTCTATGTCAGATAGTAGCATCTATAAAATACAGTTGATGACAGGCTAAGGATTAACACAACGGAACGAAAACAGATGACAACAGTTTTGTTTGCGTCATATTAAGTAGACATAAGGTCACAGTTGGCTCCTGGTATACTGCAATCGTTCTTAAATGAAAGCAGTGTTTCCCAAACTGTGTTCCGCGGACCCTAGTGTTCCCCGAGACCTGAATAGGTGTTCCACAAACAACTGGAATAATTAGCTAGTAGGCCACCACGTGAATTAATCTCCCTCTAAACAAATAAGCAAAAGTGTTTCACTAAATGCCCAGAATGTGCGAGGTGTTTCGTCAGAGAACAAAAATGTGGGAATCACTGGTCTCGTAAACAGTTCGTTAATCATAAGAAATAAATCTCAAATACTTAACCATTATCGGTTTCTCGATTTTATGAAAGTGTGTTTCAAATATTTTTTTTTTAAATTATCAAGAAGACGGAAGGATGGATGCCTGGTCGTGTGGAATGCGCTTTGGACTACTTTTCAATGGTTATGGGTTCAAACCTTTGCCTTCGTCCTGTGTGAGGTTTGTGCAAAGATGCAATTCTCCTCCATTCTGACAGAACATCCGAAACATATTAAACAATTTTAGTTTCTATCACTTGATGCCATTGACCTTCATAACTATTAATACCTATCAGGTTTTACATGTAGACACTAAGGCAAATATTATGAAGACATAATATACCTTAAAAAGAACTAAGACTAAGACTGCTTTATTGATCCTTTTGGAAATGTGTTGTGGTCACAAGGTCTATTTTCTGATATAAAAACAACACAACAGAAGCATACACATACATAGAACAGACACAACATAAAGACTTCATTTAGCAACTACACACAGGCATCTTGGTCCTTTTCATGTTTCTTGACCAAAGGGTGGTGTTGATAAAGTCTGACCGAGTGAGGTACGAACAAGATTTTGTACCGCCCTGTTCTTGTCTTGATTGACCGTAGTCGCCAACTCCGCGACAAGAATAAAGTAGGTGTAATACCTCTTTTTCCAATATGTGTTTAAGTGCTTACTTCAGAATTAGCACCAACAAAGACAGCACCACAGATTAGAAGATTCAATAGTGGTCCACGATGACCCGCTGATCCATGTAAAAAAAAAAACGCAAACTAAAACTTTATTTTGCTCAGTGTTAGCAAAGGCATTCCTTCAGGGAACAGAAGCAGGGGAAAGAAGAAGAGGCAGAGAGAGAGAGAACAAGTGATGGGAAGACAACATCAAAGAGTGGACGAGCCTGTCATTGAAAGAGATTTTTCTCAAGGTAATAGGCAGAGAGAATGGAGAGAGACGGTCGACAAATCATGTGTGGTGCCCCAAAGGTCAAACTGACTAGGGGATAGATGTAGGCTTGTGTGTTCAGTGAAGACTGTTCTGAGATAATGGAGGGAAATTATCACCGGATGAGACTAAAGGATTTTTCTTCACACGCCTGATATTATTGGCACGTTAGTGATGGCTGCCCGGAAAGAATTATAGTCCAGTGATTATGGGAAACAGCGCATGCGCATCTTACTGCTCTTCGCCTTTTTTTTCTTTTCTCCATGTTATTTTAATTTAATTATAATTATTATTATTTTTGTGTGTGCAGGGCGCTAGTTTGGTGGGGCGTGAACGATGCATTTATTAGCAAACGTAGGTGTGAATTTGTGTCTGTGTGTCCGGATGTGTGCGTGTATGTGTGTGTGTGTGTGTCTCGAGCTGGTGAACATTGATTCTTCGTTCCTGGCAGAGCAAGATTGCATGTCTGTTGACCGTTTGGTAATGGATTGAAGTCTAAACACACATTTTGAGCCTGGCATGCAGACTAATGGGATCATTAGTGTACACTTTGGGGCTTCCAGGATTAATCAGTGGGGGCCCCATGGAGTCAAGCGATGTCTTATTTGTAGCTGCTGGATTTCCCAAATAAATATTTGATTCAACGGTTTCTACTTTAAAGCTTTTACAATACCAAGACATTGTCTTATTTTTCCCACCTATTTCAAACTTTTTTGAGTTGACAAAGGAACCAACTACAAAATCTGCTAATGATAATACTGAATTTGTTATTCCCCGTCTCATACAACTCTTACATTCCAGGTGTAAATATATTGACACAATATCAAAGTGTATCCTACAGGTCCTCGTACGATTTTTAGTATTCAAAAAATGTCAGTCCACTTAATAAAATGCAATAGTTTAATGTCATTTTTGTTTAAACATTAAGGAACAATGTCAATTAAATTTTAATAATATATTTAAAGCGAAAGTTTTTAAATAGAGCACAATAATTCTCTTTTGTCCCTTTTTATACATCGCGCCTGAAAAATACTAGAAATATCTGGATTCCATTTAGTAATTAATTATTAGCTCCCCTGAGTTATTTTATTATAAAGCTTATATTAACTCACCCTTTTTGATAAAAATTGTAAACCCTTTATTTCTCAAATCAAGTGGAAATTTAACAATCATTTTTACCTAACAAAACTGTATTTTTTAAAAAGTTAGTCAATTAATTACTGGTTTTTAATTAATTTTTAATGCCAACAAGTGAAATGAATACAGTATTAAGAGATACAGCTAAATTTGTGGGGTTTTGTCCCATTAGATAATGTAGCATACATGTTATGTTATTTCTGACACACCTCTTCTAGAATGAAGTTGAAACTTTCCACTATTGTATACTGTACTTATCAAAAGAAGAAACATTAAAAGATTTAATTTAAAAAAATTAGTCAATTAATTATTGGTAATTAATCATTGTGCTTGATATCGAAAAAAAAATATTCTGCATTATTGATAGATATAATTGTAGCTATAACTTAGTCCTGCTTGTGTAGCCGGAGAAAAAAATATTTCTATATTTTAATGTTTGTTCTTTCAGACTCTTTCGGTGATTTCCATATTGTTTTGATTTCCATATTGTTTTGAGTTTTGCCAGTGCTGCTGTGGACTGCGATTTGGGCCAGATTTAAGGTTTGTTTTCCATGGGGAATATAGTTCGAAAAGTCTTCGGCCCAACTCTTACGAGAAGAACATATAATAATAATTAAAATAATAATAAGGCTTGTCTTCGAGTCTTAGTGCAGTATTTCCCGTGGTTACGCAGCCCCAGCTGTGATCTACATATTTTTCAACTTCCAGGGCAAGCATGACCAATGTCCGCCGGTGGTCGATTACGATTTTCTGTTCGCCATCTGCGTCTGTCCTCGACAGCGGATATAAATTTGGTCTCAAATGTGTATCCCGCGGCCTTTGTGAGTGACCTCCAGCTGTCTCGCTATGCAAATATCTGAAAATATATTTGGTCAGCGCTTCGCGAGTTTTTTTTTGTTTTTTTTCATAATTTAACTTTATCTTATCTTTGTACTTCAACGTACTTCTGATTGTACAACCATCGCCGCTTGTATTGCAGTCCTTTCAATCACACCGATCTAATCAGACATAAGGTCTTTAATAAAGGAAGTAGGTCGTTTAATCAAACAATGACCTTCCAGACAGACCACCCTTCTACCTTTGTCAATTAATTCCACGTGCAATAAATTCCGAAAGTTATCTCTTAGCGAGAACTTTCTCACGTAATTACAGAAGTTCTTTAAAGTGTTGGTTTTGTTTTTTTTTTACTGTGCAAATCCAGTCTATTTTATGTGCGTGGGCTTTTGAACCCCATGCCAGGACCTTGATTTGTTTTAGCAATCACTAACACTAATTGGAATGACATCGACTGGGGGTAATTTTAATTAAGTCCCTTGTTCTTTCTGGGGAGAGGGGGGCCCGGCCTTGACGGTGAACGAGATAATTTCCTCGGTTGTGGTGGCGCTGGCATCGTTTTAAGCGAGACGCGGCGATGTCGTAAAACTGGACACCGACGAAGATATGAGTTCAACGAAGCAAGATTTACGGCACATGGTGTAATAATGTCTTTTGATGCGCACGAACAAAAAATCAACAGAGTGTAGCGGACGTCATTTTTTTGACCTCATAAAAATGCGATGACGTTATTGCAATAAAAAAAAAAGAAAAGAAACAAAAATGAATGACTTCAACCAGCAAATTTTTTAATTTAAAACTATCATATTTATTTTAAAATGAATAAAATCTGAGAGTAAATAAAAGGTCGAGAAATTAATTTTTTAATTTAGAATAGAGACAAAAGTAGGACGTTTTATTTTTTTTTTCATTTGATACAATTTTAACTCTGTATTAATATTTGTATTGTAATTAGGAAATACAATTTTTTTAGATCTAAACGTGACAGAGTAACAGACAGACAGCATGAACACAACTCATGAACACATCTGCTTTTTTTTTTCGATTTTCGGTTACCGGTGCACCTCCGGCCGTGTAATACCTGCAATGAAAAACATCGAGACATGTTACTGAAATAGCAAATAAAAAGGGTGGCAGAATTGTGAATAAAATTGCTATTTTCACACAGGTCTTTAAGTTGTTCATGAAAGTTTGGGTTGAAAGATTGAAGGATGGAGTTAAATTATTGAAGAATTTGGTTGAAAGATTGAAGAATGTGGTTGAAAGATTGAAGAATGTGGTTGAAAGATTGAAGAATGTGGTTGAAAGATTGAAGAATGGAGCTGAGAGATTGAACGAGTTTAAAGGCTGAAGTGGGTGCTGAGAAATGTTGTTGAAAGATTAACTGGACTAGACAAGAGAAGATAATCAGCGTGCTCTTCTAGTTTTTCGTCTCTCCCCTTGACCGCCGGAAATAGTGTAATCACAGCCAATCATAGAGCGTTTGGTTCAATAGCAAATCTTTTGGCCTGGTGGACGTAGAACAAAAGGGGAAAAAAATTAAGGAAATGGGAAAAAACAACAACTATGGAAAGTGCGATGGTAACATAGAAAGTAACAACAAGATTACACGCTACGTACCTGATAGACAGAGGGAAAGAGGACGGGAATAGAAAAAGAGGGAGATAGAGAGAGGGAGGGAGATTTAGGGAGAAAGAGGTAGAATGAGATACAATAGAGGTAAATGAAAGACAGGAAGAGAGAGAAGGGGGAGTGATAGTTCGTTAGCAAGAGAAAGAAAGAAAGAAAGACAAAGTAGAATAGAGCAAAGAACGAGAGAGAGAGAGAGAGAAAGAGAATGAGAGACTGAGCGAGACAGAGAAAGAAAGAAGGCGTTAGCGAGAGTAAGAAAGAGAGAGAGAGAAAGAGAGAGAGAAAGTTTGTGAGCTTCTACAAAACGAATGAACCTGAAACGTAGAACGTAATCATCTTATTTTTTTTTAAGTAACGTCTGTATAATATAAGATAAGATAAGATACGATGAATAGAAAGGAGGATAAATATACGGTATATATACGATAAAAAAAAAGAGAGAGAGAGAGTGCTAGAAAATGAGAGCGTTACTATTACTGATAAACTGTAAACATATATATAATAATAATAACTGTAAACATATATATAATAATAATAACTGTAAACATATATATAATAATAATAACTGTAAACATATATATAATAATAATAACTGTAAACATATATATAATAATAATAACTGTAAACATATATATAATAATAATAACTGTAAACATATATATAATAATAATAACTGTAAACATATATATAATAATAATAACTGTAAACATATATATAATAATAATAACTGTAAACATATATATAATAATAATAACTGTAAACATATATATAATAATAATAACTGTAAACATATATATAATAATAATAACTGTAAACATATATATAATAATAATAACTGTAAACATATATATAATAATAATAACTGTAAACATATATATAATAATAATAACTGTAAACATATATAATAATAATAACTGTAAACATATATATAATAATAATAACTGTAAACATATATATAATAAGCATTGCCATTGCAATGGTCACCATGAAGAGGACTTAAAGAGACTTAGAAGGAAAGGGACGACAACAAAGGCGATGAGGAAAAGGTTCGAACTGGTGCATTCAGTCTCCCTGTCGTGTGTGTGTCTATGTGCGTGCATCTGAATGAATGCGCTATACTTAGCCACGTCAAACGGATGTCACCCAGACATGTCATTTCTTCATGTTTCACCCGGCCAAGATGTCAGATGACAAGTAAATGGATTTAATACGTTTAATTCCGTCTTCCCGCCCTATTCAAGCCGTGCCACCCCACAGGAGACGGTTTTTTTTTTTAAAGAATAAATCTTATCTCCCACAGCTGCCCCTGGACACAACACAAGACTACATTTCGGGAGTTGTTGTTTTTTTAAGAGTGCGCAAATCTCTTCTGCTTGCCTGGTGTCATCGTGACCTAATCAAGGTAATCGTTGGTTAAGGGCTTGCGTTCAATACGAGAACACTTAGACTGACCACTCTCTAGACCCTCATCATCATCATTATCATCTCTCTTTTTCATTTCGTTCATATAGTATACAGCTGATGCTATCAAGAATATTTTGTCGTTTCCATTTAAAGTAATTCAAAGTAATTCAAAGCTTCGATAACCTATTTTAACAAACCTTTATATTATGTCGTTTCCTGTTTGCCGATGGGGGGGGGGGGGGGTTGGGAGGGCGAATACCTCTACTGCCCTTCCCACCTAAACCCTTTGAGTGGGGGGACGGTCATACTTTTATGGAGAAATCATAGTTTGTGAACAAAATTAGTTGAATTGATATATACATTTTATATTATGTCGCTCCCCTTCTGGTATTTTGGCCGATTCTGTGGGGTTGGGGGGAGGGCGATTGCATGTACTGCCCTCCCCACTCTAGCCCTCTGAGTGGGGGGGACCTATTTTTATTGAGAATCATAGTTTGTGAACAAAATTAGTTGAATATCTATATAATATAAACTACGTATTGATATGTAAACAAACCAATACTTTTTCTTTTTGTATTACAGTTAAGAAATTTAAAATTTAAAAAAAATCTGTCACTAATATAATTAATATATACTATAAATTAAACTCTTATATCGAGTCGCCCAACCGCTATTCTTTAATGCCAAATTATTAAAGGAGCAAGGATTAATTGTTTTTACTCCACCGCCTCTCCAGACAGAGTATATGTAATTTCACATGAATTCATCATTATTATTTAGAATTATTAAGTTAGAATTCAAACTAAATTCTTCAGTATAAGAGTCATGATTGAGATGAGTTCTAAACCCAAATAATCTTTTTATAGTCGCTTTTTCCCAACCTTTGCTCAATCTGATATTTTTCTAGTTAAATAAATTTGGAAATATAACTCACAATTTATACTTCAATTTTTTTGAATATTTTTTATCGCATATTTTTTTTTTTCTGCGGCGATCCTCAAAGCCAAAATCTAAATATGAGGGGTATCTTATCTTTTCTAGGAACAAATAGTATGAATAGTATGAATATATTAATAGTATGAATAATGAGCTTTAGGTCAGGAGAATGCGTTTCCTCTGTGAAGTATGCAAGAAAACGTTTTTTGCGTCGGGGCTTCGACCCGAACCCCATTAGGGAACCTTATAGCGCTTCCCCAGTTGTTTTGTTTTTCGCCGAAGGTTGAGAAATGCTGCTTTTATTAATTCTTATATATATATATATATATATATATATATGCTGTAGGCACGTTTATTCATAGGGTTAGGGTTTACTGGGCGCTAGGGTTGGGGTTTGGGAAAAAATCGCCCCCCCCCCCCACTCCAAAGTTCTGGATCCGCTAGTGAATACAGCTCTATTTTACATGACATTCATAACAGTGTCTTTAGCATAGCTTCTCCATCAGCTCCAGACTTGGGCGGGACTCCGTTTCTTCTTCAATTATATCCTAGACCAGGGTTCGAACTCAGGATGATTGGGACGATAGTTCAGAGCTCATTGTGTTCCGCTAAAGACACGAATATTTTTTTTTTTTAATTCTTGAGGATGTTACTTAAATATGTTTTTACTTAAGCAAATTATTTGAAGTCCGACAATTCTGTGGCTCTGACGTGGACACCCCCTGATGTTTCTCTTATGTGGACGCCCCCTGATGTCGTTCCGATGTGGACACCCCCCCTGATGTCGCTCTGATGTGGACACCCCCTGATGTCTCTCTGATGTGGACACCCCCTGATGTCTCTCTGATGTGGACACCCCCTAATGTCGCGATGATGTGGACACCCCCTGATGTCTCTCAGATGTGGACACGCCCTTAACAATCGAGACAAGAAAAAATCGATATTTTCATTTGTGAAAAACTTTTCTTTTTGTTGTTTTGTTTTTTTTGTAAAACCGGAATTCTGTATTTGGCAGCTAATTCGGAGTCACATAATGAAGTCTAAACCCGGAGTGAGATATAGTGTTTGTGTGTGAGTGTCAAGAGGAGAGAGGGAGAGAGAGAGGCAGAGAGGGTGAGGATGGGTTAGTACGTGAATGCGCTCTCCTGTCAGACCAGACCAGGCAAACTAATTATTGAATTGAATGTAACGCATGACTGACCTGGCGAGGAGAACTCGATAGTGGTCTCCCATGTCTTACAGGGTCGGCTCTTCTTGCAAGACACTTCATTTAGGTAGACCTTTTTTTTTTTTTTTAAATTTAGTGAAAATTTGTTGCAATGGAAGAGAATTGATTGATAGGCGGGTGGAAGTTTTTCTAAGTATGGATCACCATCTTCTCTCTATCACACTGCATCTACTCTCTATATCCTCCTATCATTTTACATTACCATCCTCCTCCTCTTCTCTCTCTCCCTCTCTCTCTTCCTATCATTTTACACTATCTTCTTGCTCTTCACTCTCTCTGTTTCTGTAAGTCTATCACTGGCCTTCCTCCTTTTCCTATGTTTCATCTTCCATTTTTTTTCTCATTCTTCATCATTAGGTTCTTTATATCATCTTTGTACCCGCATACTTACCTCCCTCTCTATGTTTTATCTTTTTTTTTGTCTCTCTCTCTCTCTTGCATTCTTTCTTTTCTCTCGCAGTCTTAGCCCCCCCCCCCTTTTCTCTCCCTCTCTCTGTTGTTCTCGCTTCCATTTTTTCATTTTTATTCTAAGTCTCCATAACTTTCTCTCTATCTCTAGGTCTCTCTTCTTACCTTCTCTCTCTCGCACGCTTTCTTTTCAATGTTTGTCCTTATCTCTGTGTCTCTTTATTTATACGTCTATCCTCACGTCTCTCTCTTTATCTTACACTCTCTCTCTTTTTTTTATATGTTTTATATTTATCCCATTTCTTACTATTTATACCAAAGGTTCTTTTTTAATTCTTTCATTCTCTTTCTCTCTTTTTCTCTTTTTATCGCTTTTCTCTTTTCGATCTCTGTCACTTTCTATTTCTTTCTCTCCCTCCCTCTCTCTCTCTCTATATATATATCCAGCCCTATCTCTCCTCCTTTGTTTCTATATATGTCTACGTCTTTCTCATTATTTCTCTCTCTCTCTCTTATCTCTCATTATTTCTCTCTCTCTATCTTATCTCTCATTATTTCTCTCTCCTGTTATTTTTCTTTATAAATCCTAATTCGTGTCAAACACCCACACAATTACTGTTCCCCCCCCCCCCCCCCGCAATAGTTCAAATCTGCAACAATCAATGACAGAATTAGGTTTCTCTTAATTTCTTGGTAATGACTGTGCCTAAAATTGTTCAAAAACTATAAAAACCAATTGGCAGAGGCTGTGAGGGGCTGTGCAGAAGAAGTAACAGGTGTAGGGAAACAAAGGGCGGGGGAGGGAATAAAAATGGAGTAAGACTTCTCTGTGTGTGTGTGTTTGTGATGAAAGTGTTTGTGTGGAAGAAAGCCAGAAGTTTCTAACGACAAAAATGAAGTCACTTTTTGTAGATGTTTCTAATTGGGTCTCTTGTCAACGGCAGGATGTCAGTGCCAGATGATTGTTTTTCAAAGTGAAACATTCAATACTAAAAAAATAGATAAATAAATAAAGCCCTGACTTTTTGAAGCTACTAATGTTTAGTTCCTTCACGTATCTCACACAATCTGATGATTTGTACATCAACGTACGTATCACGCTCACGTAAACATCTGTTCTACAGAGTTGAAGGTACTGCCTTTTTTTTTTTTTTTACAAAGCCAGCTATATTTACACACTCCGTCTGTCCATCTGTCTGTCTGTCTAGTACAAATTTTGTAAACGTTTACCCTCCCTCCCGCCAAAATGATTTGGACCATATCGTTTTGAACATAAATCATAAGTATGAAAGTTGCCGCTAAACAAAAACTAAAAATTTGCAATCACATCTATTTAAAATGAATGGCATCATTGAATCAAAAATAATTGATACAATGTCATTCAATATCAGTTGTTGTTTTTTTTTTTAAAGTATATTTCGATATTTTACTTGTATTTATTGTCATGTCCTTCACTTAAGATGGGTCATCATAACATTAATATCTCTTGGTAAGAATATCTTCCAGATCCAGTCTCATCTGGTAGAGCCCCAAACATTTTCTAAGAATTTCCTTTTCCAGTCAATAGCAGATTTCCTGTTTTTCTGCAATGTCAAGGTCTCACTTGCATACATGGCCACTGATCTTAAAATGGATTGGTATACAATTGTATAACTTTCTTTGTTTTTCTTTATAATATCTTCCTGTTGAGTAGCCAATCCTACAGTGTTACAAGCTTTTGTTCTTTCCTGTAATTCTGTCGTTAAGGTGATTCGCGATCCTTCGCTAGGCAGCAAAGACAAACTATGCTAAGCCATTGGTTTTCACGTCTGATTCAAGCAACCTTTTCTCGCTCTAACAGTTACAAGGGAGGAAGGAGCACTTGTACTCTTTGGTACTCATTTGACCTAGCATAAAGAATAAGAAATCTGCCTTTATCTTTGTGTCTTTCTGAGCATTTTATTAGGCAGTGTGTTTATGTTTGCAAATTTTGATATATTGTGCTCTGCGTATGTAGTGTCATAGATATACTCTGTTGTCTTCTCACGGTTTTAGTTTAGTCTGTTCTAGTTGGAGGACAAACTGAAACATTTCCAGCCTAACCACCGAAAAAAAATGTTTTTTAAAAAAAATAGAAATTAGATTTACGTAAATTTTTATGTTTAAAGCCAAGAAACAAATAAACATGTTATCTGGTTTCTGTTGACTTGAGTTTCCATTCAAAACATCTAAATTAATGATTAGAATTGAAATGAGAAATTTCACTTGATTATTATCTCCCCTTTCTCGTGGAACTCTTTTATTCGTGTGTGCTTTTTGACATCATCCCTTTAAAAATATGTGTTTGTTATCGATTCCTTCTTTTTAAAAATCTCTTTCACGTCTGCACAAGAATTATTTTTTTTTCCTTTTTTGTTTCGTAAATATTTAAATATTTAAAATTACGGCTGATCTATTATGTCCCAATGAATTGTGTATTTGTATAAAAATATAGATGTAGAAAGTTATGATTGGTCTCTTATCATTTATTTTTATAATTATCAAAAAAATATATATATTTATAAGCTTATAAATATTTGAAGTACTCATCTCACAAAGAAAGTTATCATGAAAATTTGATGAAATATTGAGGGCACAATTGCGTGAATCTTTTTTATCTGATATAACAAATATCATTTAATAGTTTTAAAATCTCATTTCATTTTAAATGTGTGTGTGTGTGTGTGTGTGAATGTGTGTGTGGCATATGAAAGTTTTAAATTTTTATTTGGATGAATGATGATTTAATCATGATTTAATCCAATGACAATTTACTAAGCGAAGGTAAAATCTTTCATCAGCTGTTTATCGGAGCAGGTTTTAATGTACAACAAGAAAATATTTTTAAAAAATGACTATCCAAGGGTAAAAACTCTACATTTATAGTCATATATCTCAATAATGTAAGATTTAACTCCCTTTTTCGATGTCAACCAACATTAATTAATTAACACTTTATAATTAAATAATTAGTGAATGTTTTCATTGGTTCATGTTTTGTCAGGAATAATGACTAATTTGTGCAAAGTTTCCTCTTGATTGGAGAAGGGGAAGAGGGGGAAATAACGTGTACAAAATGTGTACCAGACAGAAAAATGGTTTGATATAGCGAAGTGTGCCTTTTGTGTTTGTATTGGCTGGTGAATTCTGGCGCAACGTTGACGTCAGGCTGACTCAGATGACTAGATGAAAGGGGGGGGGGGGGGTTGAACGGATGATGACAGATGAAGTTCAAGACGAGAGTCACAAAACTAAGTGCGTGTGTGTTTAGGTACATGAAAGCATTTAGTTATTTAAGTGAGTTGGAAGTGTTCGTTTTAAACCACTGATTTGGACATCTTGATAATTCGACATCTTTTTATTTGGACATCATGTTATTTGGACATCTTGTTATTTGGACATCTTGTTATTTGGACATCTTGTTATTTGGACATCTTGTTATTTGGACATCTTGTTATTTGGACATCCTGTTATTAGACATACAGTTATTTGGACATTTTGTTATTTGGACATCCTATTATTTGGACAACTTGTTATTTGGACATCTTGTTATTTGGACATCTTGTTATTTGGACATCTTGTTATTTGGACATCTTGTTATTTGGACATCTTGTTATTTGGACATCTTGTTATTTGGACATCTTGTTATTTGGACATCTTGTTATTTGGACATCCTGTTATTGGACATACAGTTATTTGGACATTTTATTATTTCACTTCATATCTCTAGATTGACTTTGAAATCTCCACATAACTGTTTGTTAAAGTCAACTGTTTTGTTGTTTAAGGAAGTTTTTAAGTTGTTTTTTTAATTAGTGTAAAGAAGTAAAAGTAATGTAAAGTTTCCCTTTCAGACCTTGCGATCTATTAGGCAGTGGATGTAAATGTCATCTGTTTCTGTGGCTCACGCTCAACGATGGCTTCATGTGGCCAGCACAGCAACCATCCTCCTTTACTGGGTGGTTCATCTTCAGAGGCGGGCTTAAAATCCCAGTCTTCACCAGGATTCGAACCCGGGGCCCCCAGTTTGGAAGTCAAGAGCTTTATCACTCAGCCACCTGGCTTCATTAGATCACAGGGTTTATTTAGACTAGCTGCTTGGAGCCACAACCCAGTGACCATTTCATATACATGGTGCCTATTTCTTGGCAAGATTTATGGTTCAGTATTTATATGAAAATATGGTTCTGTATTCGCGATGTCTATGTGGTTGAAAATATTAGATATAACTTCAGTTTGAAAGCAGATGAAAGGGGAGAGAGGAGGTATTCTAAAAGGAAGATACCACGTGGTCTCATTCTACGTCATACATGGTTCAAAACTTTACTAAAAACATGAAGTTGCGAACGAAAGCAATGACGTCACAGGAAGTAAGCGAAAATAAAGTGAAAGATAGAAGCCTGTGTATCATTCAATATACATCTATATCTAACTAGTAGTATGGGGAGAGGGCGCATGGGCTGGGTGTCTTCAAGCCCTTGGTGGTCAAGCCCTTGGTGATAAAGCTCTTGGTGGTAAAGCCCTTGGTGGTAAAGCCCTTGGTGGTCAAGCTCTTGGCTTCTGAAACGAGGGCTCGAATATCGGTGAAGACTGCTTTTTTTTAAATTCTGGATTTTTTACGGTGCAGCTGAGTCCAATGCTCCAATCTATATGGGTACCTGACATTGGTTGGTCGTTAAGATACCCTCGTAGACCACCCTAAGGTCTGAAAGGTAAACTTAAGTAAGCTGTATAGAACTATAGAAAAGGGTTCGTGCTTGATTACTTTGGGTCTCTTTTACTTTTAAACTACTCTGGTGGGAGATACGTGTTGTACTGGTCTCTTGTGCTAAACTACAATTCATGTTTTATAGCTGAATAAAAGAAACAAAAAAAAAAAGATCATAATTCCGTATCAAAGGGAAGGAATGGCTTCTCAATCAATTATTCCGAAAGTGATCAAAAATGCATTCGTTTTTAAAGTTAAGTTTGTGAGCCATTGTAGAACAGACAGGAAATATTTGCCCTAGAGAATCGATGCAAAGTTTCATTACAGGTCATGTTATTTTCAACAATTAAATTATTTCCATGTCATAAATTATTTTCAGCATCTGATTATAGTTCGCGGCCTTTTTTTCTGAAATCATTTTATGAGAGAAGAAAAAAAATAGATTTTAAAATACAGATTTGTTCTTTTCTTTTTAAGTACAGATAATTCTTTTTCATCTTTAAAACGTTGCGTTATAAAAACCACACACACACAAATCCACCCACACCCGCACACGTACACACACTCTCCCCACACACTCAATAATGCGGTCCGAGGAAACGGGTAAAGCGATTAATCGAGAGAACACTAAAAAAATGTGATACAAGCTTTTTAAAGTTTAAAACTGTCCAGCCAACTCTAATACAAAGTCCTGGGGAGATGCGGTGGCAGAGCGGTAAATCGCTTGGCTTCCGAACCGGAGATCGAATCATGGTGAAGACTGGGATTTCTAAGTTCGGGCACCTCTGAGTTCACCCAGCTCTTATAGGTACCCGACATTAGTTGGGTAAAGGTTAAGGTGATTGGTCGTTGTGCTGGCCACATGACACCCTCATTAGCCGTGGACCTCAGAAGCGGATGACCTTTACATCATCTGTCCTATAGATCACAAGGTCTGAAAGGGGAACTTTGCTTTATCAAACTGTATTAAATGTATGAAATTGGTTACTAAAATTAAAACAATGTACACCCGACACTTTCGTAAATATTGTCGACAAAAACAGACTAATTAGTCACTTGGACCTAAAAATTTATTCATATAATTGTTTAAAGAGTCAATTATTCCGGTTCCCAGACTGCCATAAGTCTCCGACCCCTAATACAAACTACCTAATAATACAACCAACAAACCCACGCAATACTCACATAATACACAAACACAGCCCACAAAGTAATCACAACACTCACACAACCAATACAATCTACACACTCAACAGAAACCACTCACAACACTCACACATTCCACTCATACAAAACATAAGCTCACATGACACTCAAACACACAAACACCAAAACACAAACCACACACTCTGGAAATTACGTAATTTCACAACAACGAGCTCTCACCAAAAGGGGGAAAAAAATTCTTTCTGGTGTGTAATATCGAAATGTACCAGAAACATTCGAGATCGTTGAGTTTCGACCGCCTGAGTAGGGTCTAACTAGATCTTGTATTTCACAAGGATAGCTTGAAAACCCCTGTTGAACAAGGGCAAAGACAATGGCGTATCCATGTCAGCTTATTGAGACGCTGAGAGAGAGGTGAGATGAAAACAGAGAGAAGGAGTGTATTGTCTTAGAGGGAGGATTACCCGAGGTTACTGCAGAAGACGCTTTCACGTATATGTTAAGTAGGTTGTAAACAGTAGACCAAGTAGCCAGGGGCCGGGCTAATAAAAACACGTGTCACTCTTCTGTGTCGCTTCGCGAGCTGTCAACCTACGATACAGAGGCGCCACTGTGTTAGGGTCACAGCCATATCCTCAAGGACACTAGATCTCTTCACGCTCTCCGTAAAATAGGGAGGGGGATTGAGAGGGGGGACTCAGAATCCTCGAGTATAGAGTATAGACCACTGTTCTCATTGTCTTAAGACAAAGGTCAGCTTACGTGACAAAAGCCCCTTTCTTATTGGGGTATATTCCATCTCCGAGCCTCTTCCTAAACAAGGCACACCAGGTCCTTGCAATGCCACCGAATAAGTAGTCCGAAGTCGTGGTGACGTTTAATTGCAGTTATTTTAAAAGAAAAGCATTCTAGAGAGATCTCAGTTGTATGGATTTAGAGCTAAAGCGCTAAAGAAAAATTGTCTACACAAAATAAATTTTATCTTGCACCATCTAAAAGTCTTATTCCAATATATGTTTTGGTATGGTACTTTTGAGAAAGTGGTACTTGTAAAAATTAAATCTATAAGAAAGTACATTGATGAAGAATTCTTTTAATGGAATTAATTACGACTAATGATTAGACTACGTGGAGCAACCTAGGTCAATAGTTCTCACTGTATGTTTCAAATAGCCTCTGTCAACCAGTTCTTCTGCTGGCCTAATCATGTGGCTCAGATATTGGTACCGGCGGAACTGATTTTACTGACAGGAGATAGTGCAAGGAGGAGTTAGTAGCCTTGAATGGCTAACCAAAGAGATAGAGGGGTTGGTAGCCTTGGATGGCTACCCACTTGGGGAAGCAAAACTTTAAATCAAAACCTCTGCAGTTACATCCGAAAACTAGAAAAAAACTCCGGGTAAAAGTCAACCCTGAGGAAAAAATAGGAGCGATGACTCGTTAAGAAGCCTGCAGCACACTGTGCTAAACCCTGCGTCACCGCTGATCCAAAACTGTTTTGGCACCTGCAGTTTCTTAGGACACATCAGCTGGGTGATTAAAAGGGAGCAGCTGGTAGAACTCGATACCGTTGTGCTGTGCAGGCCACACGACCAAGCAATGGTGGACATGACGAGGTTGAGATATTCAAATCCATTGACACATTTCTTATTCATTATGTTAGGACCAACACGTCCAAGTGCTCCTTCTTCCCTACTGCGACTAGAGCATAGAACGGGCTGCCTGAATCAGCCAGGAAAATCAATCTCCCAAGATATCGGGAGTAGCAGAGTTTACTCCTCTAAGTAACACAACGATACTCCCAGGGCGTATCTTTTCGTTTGAAGGAACTTCTGCGATTTATAAAATCATCCCCCCCCCCCCCCCCCCAAAAAAAAATATGACCATCGCAATTCCTAGGACACCTGAAAAGAGTCAAAAAAGAATCTTAGCGACATTCCTGCACTAAGCGTGCTCTCCCCTCCCCCCTCTCTTCTTCCGATTTCGTCTTCTATCTCTCCGTCGCGCAGTGAGACTTCCCACCAACCCCCCTCTCTCTTC
Source organism: Biomphalaria pfeifferi (assembly GCA_030265305.1). Lineage (NCBI taxonomy): Eukaryota > Metazoa > Mollusca > Gastropoda > Planorbidae > Biomphalaria > Biomphalaria pfeifferi. The sequence goes on along the minus strand of JASAOG010000016.1, from coordinate 4,695,870 downwards.
TGCAAACGCTCACACACTTTCTCTCTCTCTCTCTCTCTTCCGCCCTCTCTTGTTCCTCATTGGTTTACCGTATCTCAACGAGAGCGCGGCGCTGTTCTCCTCCGGTGTCGTCTCAGTGTGGTCCATAGGCCCCGCGAGCAAGGAGTAGCCGCCCTTGTTTCACATGACATTGGGAGGTGTCGGATACCCCCCTCCACCACCCCGTCGTCACGTGAAAGGTATGCAAATTTCAACAGTTCTGGACGCAATCCCACCCACCCTTCCCCCCCCCCCCTCGCGTTTTCCTCTGCCCTCCCCCACTCCCAAATTTAACGCTTATATTTACATCGCTCAGAGACTCGGGAGAGCTTCCTAACAGTGGAAACTGTCCACCATCCATGTACTGTACCCTTTGACTGGAGTTCTTTCTTGTGCTTCAGTGACATGTCAACAGAGGTTCGAACCAGAACCTCACACTTAAGGGAATAGATAAAGGATTGTTCGTGGTGCTCTATTTCATTATTTCTCAGTGACTAACCAAACTGGCCGAGGCCGAGGATTATACATCAAACAAGTTCATTCTATTTGTCATGAGGTAAGTTTTCTATTGTTTATAATAAATGAGCACTGTTTTTAATTATATTATGCTTTCGTGAAGTACTTTCCCCCTACGGCCTATCCCTTTTGTTGTCTTAAAATCACTGCGGCAAATCTTGACTATAGAGACATTTCATTTCAGTTTCTATTGTTTTTATGTGTTTCATTACTTGTGTAACAACTGTTTACGAAAACAAAAAATATTCAGGAAATTCTTCTGAACCAAAGTAAAAAACAAAGGTCGTTTGGGCCACAAGGCCTTCATCAGCGAAAAACGAATGAAAAAGACAAACATTACACACACAAAAAAACTTGGCTTTTAGTTTTGTCTTTCAAGTAGTAGGCCTAAATTTGTATTTCTAAAACATGCAGACGAAAATATTTTAATTTCAGTCTTTTTCATGCCGGGAATAATCTCAGGGTTTTACTAGAAGATATATATATATGTAAGGGAACATAACTGAAAATTTACATAGGTTTTGAACAGTTTCTCGATTCTAATCAAATGAAATCTAATCTAGTATAACATAACATAACATGTTATAATATGTTATAACCTTACATAATATAATAAAATATAATATATATTTTATAATATTAGTAGACTTATAAATGTAGGTCAAAAACATCATTTTTCAAATTAAATTTTCTATGTACTTTCCGTTGTACTGTGACTATTTTTCTGATTACTCACTTGGAGTATAGACTTGTGTTGTTACATGTATATTAAATATTTTCATAGGCATATAAATGTGCTATTTGAGTTTAACACACGTTGGCGCGCGCTGAAATGCGCTGAATGTTACACATGACCTTGATAGCGTTTTGGACATTCCCTCAAAGTGCGCTGGAGCTGTGGTCTCTATTCATGGTTTGAAGAGCCGTGTCCACTTAGTGTCTGTCTTTTTCTATTTGGCTTGGGCGATGAGTGGCGGCTTAACGAAGTCTATGTCTATTTAGTTGTTTTTGTTTAAATTTGGGTGGCGCGGTGGTCGAGTGGTAAAGCGCTTGACTTCCGAGCCCATGAGTCTTGGGCTTGAGACCCGGTAAAGACTGGGATTTTAAATTGCGGGATCTCTTAAGTCCTCCGACTCTAATGGGTACCTGACAAAAGTCAGGGAAAGTGCATGCGTTAGGTCGTTGTACTAACCACATGACCCGACTCGTTAGTCGTGGGCCAATCTTTACATAGTATGGCCCGTAGATCGCAAGGTCTGAAAATGGAACATTATTTTTTACTTACTTTACAGATGCCCTAAGAGAGGGGCTTATATAATAGGCTTTGCATGGCTTTGTTTTTATTCGTTTGAAAAACTATTTTATCATGATTCCGACTTGTATGCTGTCTTCAATACTAAATTTAATTTTATGTTTTAATACAAAGCTTATATCAACTCACTCTGTCTGTCTGGTACAAATCGTATTTCTCACAATCCCCAGTTTCGGATCAAGTTGAAACTGTGTACAATCATTCATTGTAGGAGGTGGTGTCAACATATCAATAAATGAAAAAGTTAACCAATTATTGTATTAATTTAAGGTAGTTATTTAATTAATTGTATTTTAGATGGGGGCCGGTGGCTGAGTAGTTAAGCGCTTGGCTCGGTGAAGACTGGTATTTTGAAAGTCTGGATTCTTAGGGCGCCCCTGAGTCCACCTAACTCTAACAGGTACCTGATTTAAATTAGGGAAAGTAAAAGCGGTTGGCCGTTGTGCTGGCCACATGACACCCTACTCGTTAACCGTTGGCTAAAGAAACAGCTTTGTCCTATAGATCGCAAGGTCTGGAAGAGGAGCTTCACTTTCTTTTTATTTTATACATAAAAGGGAGATAATTATAGCAGTGTTGAGAGAGATGACAGTGACTGTGCGATTCTTTCCAATGTATAGGCTTTTATTTTTTTTTTTTTTTGAAATTTTTTTTTTTTATTTTTATTTTTTTTTTTAATCATTTAGTTTACAACGTAGAAAAAATGGACGATTGTTGAAGCGATCAATTGTTTATTTTTGGAACCCTTGGAAGGAGCAATAAGCCTTGCTGGAGTTTGTTAGTGGTGTGAAAGAAAACACCAGGATCTAGTTATTTCAATCTAGACTTGCGCTATGACACTTTACCTAAGAACGTTGGCTCTGTAAGCATTGCTAGGGGCCAGCACTGAAAATAAAATATCTGTTGTTTCCGTGTATACAAGTGTAGAAGAACTGATGGGTTTATTTATTGTCTAAATCGTAATAATAAGTCGTTAGGTCATAAGCGACATTATGTTTTGGTTTTTATTTCAGCATTAGAACACACAAACACTCACAGTCTATCTATCTATCTATCTATCTATCTATCTATCTATCTATCTATCTATCTATCTATCTATCTATCTATCTATCTATCTATCTATCTATCTATCTATCTATATCTATATCTATATCTATATCTATATCTATATCTATCTATCTATCTATCTATCTATCTATCTATCTATCTATCTATATCTATATCTATATCTATATCTATATCTATATCTATCTATCTATCTATCTATCTATCTATCTATCTATCTATCTATCTATCTATCTATCTATCTATATATCTATATATCTATCTATCTATCTATCTATCTATCTATCTATCTATCTATCTATATCTATATCTATCTATCTATCTATCTATATATATATATATATATATATATATATATATATATATATATATATATATATATATAAATATATATATATATATATATATATATATCGATCTATCTATCGATCTATTTATCTGTCTGTCTATTTCTATGGGTCTTTTTATTATATCGAATTTCTGGTTAATTTTTATCATTAATGTACCTATTGACAGCTGATGTATTCTTACTATTAATTCTTACTATTATTTCTTATTTATTTCTAATTCAATTTAAATCAAGTGTTTATCCTACTACAGAAATCGATCTATTTTTCGTATTTCTTTAAGCAACAAGGAAGATTTTCTTTCATCTTAAAGAAATCAATACATTGTTCTCCTTTTTAAATCAAAATAGTTTGAAGGTATTTTTTTTCCTTTTAATTTAGAGCTACCCCCCGCCTCTTTCCAAGGTAGTGATGATTTTAAAAAAATAGTCATAAAAGTTTCACCATGATTGGTCAAATAGGTTCAGATTCTAGACAAACAATACCTACAGATTTTTTTTTTAAATTATTCATTAGCACTAAACTTTTCTTTCATCTTTATTGAAATGTTTCAAAAGAATTGTTTGATTGTATTTACACATGGTACTGACGGTATAAACAAATGTTATGTGTTCACTTTAAAGCTCACTTGCTTACTGTTATGGCACGATTAGGAATTTTCCGGGAAAAGTTATTCTTTTTTTTTAAAAAAAGGGGAAGTTTTGACTTAGAGACAATGACGCAACTAGTGGGGAAAAAAAGACTAGGGTTTTTGATATAATAGAGAAATGTAAACAGATGTAAATAGACTACTTTTGACGGCTTTAAAGAGAGGCAGATTTTTATGGTCGTAGAGATTTAGCTTGACGACATTCCATGGTTCCTTTTGGTATTATTAAACTTCTTGTTCAACATTCAGCATCAGCATCGACTAACTTCTGTTGTTGGCCTTTCGGCTGTGTTGATTGGATTTTGTTATTTCAGTGTTACTTCCGTATGACTTATCTGCATAAGACACAGCCCGGATGCGCCTAACACTAGTACACCCCCTTTGCGACCTTTGTCTCTTTTGTTAGTCATTTTAAATAACTCTAAATACTAGAATAACACCAGTAGACCTAACACGACAGAATAATGAACAGTACTAACAATAGAGTGTCTCGAGTGACACACGAAGTTTATTACTATGTTATGTTGTTATTTCTGTTTATATTTCCCGGCCAGTGACGTCACTTACGATTCGCTCAGGGGCAATAACTACTTGGCAACCTTTTTTTTTTGTTATTATTCTATTTCTTGAGGAATTATTTCCATTAGAATTTCACTTCTCCCTGGGGTTTGATCCGTGGCTGATTCTAAAAATCGAGAGAGTCGAGAGTATATTTTAATGAACGTCAACACTGACTACGAAAGTCGAGAGTATATTTTTAATGAACGTCAACACGGACTACGAGAGTCGACAGTATATTTTTAATGAACGTCAACACGGACTACGAGAGTCGAGAGTATATTTTTAATGAACGTCAACACGGACTACTTAGAGTTGTTACGTACCTTAGAATCTGTTTCTAAGTACAATTGGAAATGTATAGACAGATTTTTAAATCATTATTAACGTATATTTTACAGCCTAGCCAACACAGCAGAACTGGGTCAATTCATATAGTATAAATCTTTGGCCATTATTCGACAATGGTCCTTACCTTTTTGTTATTAAAAGACTTTTATATAAAATTTAATTGTCTGTCGTCAATAACGATCTCTACTTCCCTTGTCTACCACCCTCTCTCTTTCACCCACTTATCTTTCAGTTAAGCTCTCTGTTTCCCTCATTCTCTCTCTGTTTCTCTCCCTCTCTTTCGTTCTGTCTCTCTCTCTTTCATTCTGTCTCTCTCTCTTTCTCTTTCGTTCTGTCTCTCTTTTACTTCCAGTCCCTTTTGATTTCTTTAAGTCAATCTCTTTCGGTCACACTCTCTCTCTCTCTTTCAGTCAATATATCCCTCTTTCTTTTCCTAACTCTCCATTTCAGTTCCTTTCTCTTTTGTTCACTCTCTTTTTCATCTATTACTTTCATTTTCTTTCTCTCTCTCTCTCTCTCTCCCTCTTATCACATCTCTCCATTCTACTCACACATACTTGAAGCCCTCTCTCCAAAGATCTCTCCGGTCCGCCATTATCAGCAGGAGTTGAAGAGCTAGACTAGAATTGATTCGTCTTCCCTTGACCTTCAGACCGGCTTAGCGAGCGGACTGTACGTCTTAACGGCCAGATCAACGAGTTGACCGGATCACTGACCGGAAGAGGGAAAAAAAAAAACCTTGGTGACTTAACCACCGGATTAGCTCGTCCATAATTTACCAAGTCCTTGTTCCGTTGTGTAGACCAGCGTCCAGAGACTACAAAGCAAGAATCATGAGTCAAGTAATTAACTTCTCGCAGAAAAGAACAGATAACGAGATTATGACAGAGCACTAGAAAGATGGCTTCCACTACCAGCAAAGATTACTACAACTCAGAATAATTCCAATTATTCGTTTGCTCTGTTGAAGTCAGTTTAGTTTATACCAGTGAATCTCAATCTATGGCCTGCGGGACATACCCTGCCCTTCACTCATGTGACAAAAGTAATATTAATCATAGGCCGAAAAATATTTATGCATGATTTGTGCATTGAAGATTTTCATACACGAAGACAAATCCACAAATGTCAAACTTTTTGGTGTATCCGGTGTACAGAATAAAAGTAGTGTGGATAAGCTTTTTTATTTATATCAAAAGTTAAATGAGAATTACTGCGCACTGTTTAGCACCGCAGAATCAACATTTTCAAGGCTTATCCATTTGGTTCCTTTTCGTTAGTTGGCAAGCTAGATGTTTACTTCAACGTCCTTGACATTAGTTTATCGCAAAAATCTACTAATGCACAAAGAGCTAGAAATTTCAAAATGGATTTTCAGCTGTGACAGTTTTTTTTAATGTGTAATTTGTTTTGGGAATCAAGAACGTCAGCTTCCCGGAAGAAATCTTTGAAATCTTGAATAGATCCGATTCTATTTCTTTTATGTTAATGACCATTTTTATTGTAGCAATGTTTTGATTTCCCAGCACACACACGAGCACACACACGAGCACACACACACGCGAGCACACAAACACTCACACACTCATATCTCTTTCGTATTCAACCTGTTTCATTGGATTCATGGTGGATACAAATAAATGGCGGTGTCAATAATTGTGGAGAGAACTATAAGCGAGAAGATACTCATGGTACCAACTAGTTTGTATGTCTGTGTGTGTGTGTGTGTGATTCAGAAGTGGGTGGGGGTTTGCCATGGCATTTCTTTATTCCTGCAACGTTAATTCAATTCAAACCCTCTCTGCTCCCCCTCCTATTCTAGTGTATCTGTTATAATAGTCATTAGTGTCGTGGCTCTTCAGCGATCAAATTGTTTCAAGTCTTTGCTCTGAACGTTAGTGTCTGTATAAATTTTAATATTGGAATGACGCAGTGCCACACTTTTTTTTGTTGTCGATTTTACATTCAAAAGTTGCTAATAGCTCCCCCACCCCTCTTGGCCCCTTTTCTTCTCTCCAAACCGCCACAAACCTACAATACATCACAGCGGTGGATGGTCAGCATGTCTCATACCGACCACTGGTCACTGTCATCCCAGGTTGCTTGGGGCTAACTACCGTGTGCATAATTAAACAGAAAGCCCCCTGGAGACGTCACAAGGCGGCAGAGAAGTTCCAGAAAAAGCCCCTTTTTCTCTGGCAGCGCAGAATTGAGAAGACATTTATGGGCGAAAGAGTGACACATTTTGGTCTTAGACCCATTTGCCAAGTCCTGTTTTAAATAGTGCCCCCGGCCCCCACCAACTCCCCGTCATTCATCCTTCCCATAATACACCCCAGACTAAGTTCTGGATCCATATTTAAAATGTCCTATAGATTAGTAGAGTTTCAGAAGCTCGAGATTGAGTGAAGATATTTGCTGAGATATTTGCTGAGATATTTGCTGAGATATTTGCTGAGATATTTGTCGAGATATTTGCTGAGATATTTGACGAGATATTTGGAAAGCGAGAAAGATTGACTATTACTATATTTTTTAGGTCACAAAAAAAGCTACCTGACTATGTTAAAGTCTAGATTGCAATATAATTTCTTGTCTTCTAGCCTTTTGCTCACGTGACTTGAAGGAGGTTTGGAGGCTACAATTTCCAATTTGGCTAAACAAAAAGTATACATCAAAGTAAAAATTTTCCATTGCATTTCTTGGGTAATATTTTCCCACCAATCCAATTCAAATCATAAGTCAGTATTGACTAACCTACTGTGTTAGTAATAGTGCTGAGCTCTTTCAGATCGTGCGATCTATAGGGCAGATGATGTAAAGGTCACATCTTTCTGCGGCTCACGTTTAACGTTGGTGTCATGCGGCCAGCACAACGACCAACCGCCTTTACTTTTGCCAACTTATGTCAGGTACCCATTAGAGCTGGGTGGACTCAGAGGCGCCCAAAGATTCCAAAATGAAAATGTCACAGTCTTCATCAGGATTCGAACCCGGGTATCTTCAACACGGGAAAGAAATTGTACTTGACTGAAGTGGTGGTATAAGCTGAATTAGTCCCCTATATAGGTCGTTGCTCGAAATTGAAAAAAAAAAAAAAAAAAAAAACAATATAATCTATTTTAGTCATAAGCACCTCACCAGCAGAGTGGTTAGTGTTATCGAAGCCGCCCTTTCACCCCGAAGCAGTTTGGTCTTTTTAAAACCGGCCGCTCCCACTGAGCCCGCTGTCTAAGTTTCCTACTAACAAAATCATTCTTTCTTATGTCTCCTCTGTCTCCAGGTCGGCCAAAAAAAGTGGCTGGGTTTGATTGGTAAAATGGATTGCAGGAAAAAAAGAATTAGTTTGGGAGAGACGGCACATGAGAGAGAGAGGCACAGAAGAGAGAGATGGGCACAGGAGAGAGAGAGAGATGGGCACATGAGAGAGAGAGAGAGAGAGAGCGCCGGGGAGAAAGACAGCTAACGGGTGCAGGTTAAAAAGAAAACAAAACTGTTGAACACGAGCAGGGTGCTGGGTGTCGGGGAGTTTTCGATACTTGGTGAATTGATCTTAATCACTTTGACCTTTCGGCTTGATAGTTAAACCTTTAGCTATTGATCAATGTTATGTATATATTGCTGGGAAGAGGAGATGGGGGCGGGGGGGGGGGGGGTCGTACTAACTTGGTGAGGACATACGTTTGTGTATGTAGGGCAAGAGGAGGTGTGGGTGTGTATAAACATGCTCGCGGTAAACACTGGGATGAAGAAATACGCCATTGTCGAAATTAAATTGTTGGGTCAAACGTTAGACAAACAATGCCGGCTTTAAATTGGCTGAGGCCTAACTAGGTTAAAGAAATAAACAAACTCCTTAGAAACAAAAAAAAAAAAATTGTTATCGCATCAACTTAAGTGAATAACTGGTTTTGGCGTCCTGAAACATTGTTATTTTCAAGCGAGAATGTTCAATTTAGTGTTCAAATATGTCGGAAAACAAATCAATAAAAATTGACATTAGATCTTTATTTCATCTTATAAAGTGACTAAATAACGTGAAGGAACATACAATATCTCTCCGGATATTTTTGAAAATTAAGTTTTAATTTGATAATTTGTTTAACGTCTTTCTTTCAGTGTTTTAAGTTGGATTTGTTTTCTCTTCTTTTTGAATATTGCTGCAATGATAATATTTAGAGTTTCATTTAGATGTATTTCTTTGGCATTTTTTTTTTAAAGTTTCATATAAAGTATTTCTTTGGCATTTCCATGCAGAGTTTTGTTTATAAAGTATTTTTTTAATTTTTTAATTTAGAGTTTTATTTAGGGAATTTGTTGAAAGTTTTTATTTGGCGCTGTGCTTTATTAATTGCTATTAGTATTGTTTATTAGTTGTTGTTTTTTTTTATTTGTTTGAAATATTATTTCGTTCGTCTTTGTTTCCAGTAATTGTTCAGATGGTTGTGTGTGTGTGTGTGTGTGTGTGTGTGTGTGTGTGTGTGTGTGTGTGTGTGTGTGTGTGTGTGTGTGTGTGTGTGTGTGTGTGTGTGTGTGTGTGTGTGTGTGTGTGTGTGTGTGTGTGTGTGTGTGTGTGTGTGTGTGTGTGTGTGTGTGTGTGTGTGTGTGTGTGTGTGTGTGTGTGTGTGTGTGTGTGTGTGTGTGTGTGTGTGTGTGTGTGTGTGTGTGTGTGTGTGTGTGTGTGTGTGTGTGTGTGTGTGTGTGTGTGTGTGTGTGTGTGTGTGTGTGTGTGTGTGTGTGTGTGTGTGTGTGTGTGTGTGTGTGTGTGTGTGTGTGTGTGTGTGTGTGTGTGTGTGTGTGTGTGTGTGTGTGTGTGTGTGTGTGTGTGTGTGTGTGTGTGTGTGTGTGTGTGTGTGTGTGTTGTGTGTGTGTGTGTGTGTGTGTGTGTGTGTGTGTGTGTGTGTGTGTGTGTGTGTGTGTGTGTGTGTGTGTGTGTGTGTGTGTGTGTGTGTGTGTGTGTGTGTGTGTGTGTGTGTGTGTGTGTGTGTGTGTGTGTGTGTGTGTGTGTGTGTGTGTGTGTGTGTGTGTGTGTGTGTGTGTGTGTGTGTGTGTGTGTGTGTGTGTGTGTGTGTGTGTGTGTGTGTGTGTGTGTGTGTGTGTGTGTGTGTGTGTGTGTGTGTGTGTGTGTGTGTGTGTGTGTGTGTGTGTGTGTGTGTGTGTGTGTGTGTGTGTGTGTGTGTGTGTGTGTGTGTGTGTGTGTGTGTGTGTGTGTGTGTGTGTGTGTGTGTGTGTGTGTGTGTGTGTGTGTGTGTGTGTGTGTGTGTGTGTGTGTGTGTGTGTGTGTGTGTGTGTGTGTGTGTGTGTGTGTGTGTGTGTGTGTGTGTGTGTGTGTGTGTGTGTGTGTGTGTGTGTGTGTGTGTGTGTGTGTGTGTGTGTGTGTGTGTGTGTGTGTGTGTGTGTGTGTGTGTGTGTGTGTGTGTGTGTGTGTGTGTGTGTGTGTGTGTGTGTGTGTGTGTGTGTGTGTGTGTGTGTGTGTGTGTGTGTGTGTGTGTGTGTGTGTGTGTTTTTGGAGAATTAGGATGTTGTGAAATTGTCTTTAATTTATTTCGTGGATAACTTAAATATGAATTCGACTTGACCTAATGTATGAAAGGTTTATTTTCGACCTTTTCGTTTGACTGGAATTAGATGGGTTTTTTTATGTTTAGATTGATCAAATCTGGAGGGAATGAAACACGCGTGCTGGCTAGTTCCCCAGGAGGTTATGCAAGCAGACCAGTGTCCCTCTCATTTGAGAAGAGATCAGGTTTCTCTCAGATAGTGAATTGTCGACTGGCAGTGAGCACATCAGTCCAGTACGAGACTGCTCACTTTCCTCTCCCCTCCATATCAAATCTCCCCCCTTACCCTATGTGAACAGCAGGTTGCCCTGGCTTCCAATCCACTGGATGGCTCATCCACTTCGCCGCTTAATCCATTGTTTTTCGAGGGAGACGGTCGCATGGTTTTACTGCTTGACTTTGAATAGGTCCAGGTCAAGGTCACGTGCAGGGAACTCTTTAAAAGGCCATCCCAAGGTTGCCCGTCTCATGTGCGTCTTGCCTTTTTTTTTTTTTTTGCTTTGTTTTTCAATTTCGCTAATGGTTCCTGGAATCCCTGTCATTAGGGTGTGTGAGTGTGCGCGCGCTTTCGTGTTTGCATCCGTGAGAGCGTGCTTTAAGAGCAGATCTCTACAGAACGTAAGACGTAATGGACTCTGGGTGATGTTGTAATGGACTCGCTGCAGTAATTAAACTAGCATTGAGTGATTCTTATTACAGAGAATTTCATTAGCGAAAGTATGCTACAGCTATTTTCGTCTGACAATAAGATCTACATACGCTCTAGTTTACCAGGGAGAGTGTCAAGCATTGATTTTTTTTTTATGTATAGAAAAATAATTTTCTTTTCTAGAACATGCTCAGAGCGCTTTGGTCTAATCTCTTTTTTTACACCATGGAGAATGGGGGGGGGGGGGGGGAGGGGGGAAGGGGAGATAACCGTGACAACGTTCTCGCGCAGTCTTTGGGCGCAAACACAAATCAGAGCGAATCAAAGCCTAATTTAAAACTTCCCTGTCTTCATCGGGATTTGAATTCAAGCCACTAGTTAGGTAACCAAGCGATTTATAGTATAAACTAAAATTCTTGCTGGTATACTCATGTTTCTGTATTCGCTTGCATTCTTGTAAATGTGTTCTTAAGGGGTCGGGGGGGAGTTGAATCATATATCGTTTTGAGAAACACTCTTTTTGAAGGATGTTAGTGTTTTACCGAGGCTCAATGTACTTGTCTCTGGCGATTATATATTTAATGTTTCTTTTTATAACGTAGATAGAATGAAAAGGGGAAATAACATCCTCCCCCCCCCCCCCCCCCGCCGCCACTACCATACAAACTGAAAGACAAAAAAAGCAGAAGTATTATCCTGAGGTTCTCAAAATGTCAGCACCTTGTCCCTCTGTTCACTAGCACGTACCTTTGTTTGCTTAAGTGATGTATTAGTTCTATTAGTTCTCTTTTTCATCACTTCAATGTAAATATATACATCAGTAACAGTTATCTCAATAGAAGCAAAGATGAAATTAGTTTATGCCTCAATGCAAGTGTGAATGAAGCCAAATATCGCTAGGTCCGTTCATCGAAGGAATTAATCATAACTCATAACATAATTAATCATAACTCATAACATAATTAATCGTAACTCGTAACATAATTAATCATAACTCAAAACATAATTAGTCATAACTCATAACATAATTAATCATAATTCATAACATAATTAATCATAACTCAATATACAACACTACCATTTCTCGATTATCATTCTGAATAAATTTTATGTGTCTTGGTTAGGGTTACCAGCTGTCAGGCAAAAGTAGAACATGTCCTCCGTCCGGCCTGAATCAGTCTAAAGTATGAAAATGTCCGGCTTTTTTTTTTTACTGTTGTTTACTGGAATGGCAGAAAATTAGATGACACCTTTTGCATTGCATGGTATAATGCCAATGTGGATAAAAGTATTTTCATACAGTGGACATAGGAAAAACAGAAACGATGTCTTGACTCAGTGAGAGATCTTCGTCTCACAAAGAACAATGGACCTCATTTACCAATCGTAAATAATCAACACTGAGTCACGTGATTCTCTATCACTTCTATACAAATTACGATCTAATTTTAATCAACAATGGTTATCACGTGACATTTTTTCCCCCGTAGTTTTACTAATATTATCACGTGACCTTTTCCTTTTGGTGAATGAGGTCTATTGAAAGAAAAGGTCGTGCATGAAGCTCTCTCTATTCGTGTGTTAGTGTGGATGATAAGTCATTTCTTCTGAGAAACATGATATCTAATCTAAAGTGGCATTACTACCTTTCATTTACTATATGTTTAACCAAAGAGTATATGTCCAGATTTTTAAGTTTAATTTGCCTTCTTTGTCCTCCTTTTTATGGCTTCGTTCTCCTTTTTGTCCTCCTTTGTAAGGTTTCGTCCTATTTTTGTCCTCCCTTGCAAGACTTTGTCCTTTTTTGTCCTCTTTGTAAGGTTTTGTCCTCCTATTTGTCCTCCTTTGGGTTTCTAGGTGTCTCGTAACCCTAGTCTTGGGTTGACTTTGTAAAAGATTCGGTTTTCTCTTCAAAATTAACTCTGAAAATATAACTCCGTTGAAGCAAAAAGAGGTAACTAATGATTGGGACAAAGTAACATTTAGACTTAGGACTAAGTTAACTCCCATCTCATCGTAGACATATGGAGACACGTAACGGATTGAGGGCGATTAGCTGTTCATGACTCAAAAAGGTGTCAAGATTCAATCTACTGTATAATGTACACAGTTTTAAATAACATAAAGCCAATACTGGTCGAAGACTTCATTTTTCTCTCATCTCATTTAGGATATTGGATAGTTTCATGTCTTCCCGTGTAACTCTCAATATTTTTCTGTCCGTCTTTTTCTGTAAGGTAGTAAATTGGAGGTATCGTCTTCCAGCCTCTCGCCAGGTCACGTGATACATCTGATATTTCGCACGCTTTGAAATTGGAGCTAAAATTAAATTAATTTATTTCGCTAATAAGTTAAATGATTTTCTGTTTTTGTTTTTTCTGTTGGCTGTAACGTGTTATTTTAGACAAGAAATATTGAGTCTCCATTTACCTTGGTTATGTGCTCTTCTTTGTTTATCTTTCTTCTGGAGCCTCTTCATCTTACAGGCGCACTGTCTTCCTCTCTTGTTACACTCACACTTATGCTCTCTCTCTAGTCACTCTTTCTGTTTCTCTCTCTGTAGTACTCTTTCTGTTTCTCTCTCTCTCTCTCTTGTACACTTTCTGTCTTTCTCTCTCTTTCTCTCACTCAGGTACTTTCTATCCCTCTAACTCACAGACATAATTTCTCTTTGTAATGTACTCTTTCTGGCTCTATTTCTCTTTATCTCTTTTTCTCTTTATTGCACTCTAAATGTCTGGTATAAATTCTCAAACTAACTCTTTCGCTAGCTCTATTTTTTCTCTCTCTCCCTCTGTGTGTGTGTCTCTCTTTTTCTCTATATCTCTCTTAGGAAGTAGGTAGGTAGGTAGGTTAATAGATAGATAGATAGATAGATAGATAGATAGATAGATAGATAGATAGATAGATAGATAGATAGATAGATAAATAGATAGATAGATAGATATAGATAGATAGATAGATAGATAGACAGATAGATAGATAGATAGATAGATAGATAGATAGATAGATAGATAGATAGATAGATAGATAGATAGATAGATAGATAAATAGATAGATAGATAGATGTCTCTTTCCATCTCTCGTTGTTCTCTTTTTAACTCTACAAATCGCCGTCCTTCTCTCTCTCTCTAGCTCTCTCTCTCTCTCCTATCTCTCTCTCAACAGCACTTCTCTCTAGCATGCTGCCCATGAGGTAATTACGGATCCTTTTTGTTTCCCGTTTTCCCCCTTTTGGTTTTCCCACCTGCATTGAAAAATCCAAGTTCCAGTCTCCACAGAAAATGACCAAACAATGAAACTATCTTACTGTCAGCATACAACTTTAACGTACAGCCGTTGTGAAGGAGCCTTTTAAAGATCAAGTTAATCTTTGATTTCTTTTTCAGATTCAGTAAAATCAATTAATGAGCTCCCAGTGTTCCGTTACGTCATTATCCGCCATGTTATCGTCTGGTCATCAAGTGCATGCTAATGGGGGGCTCCATCTAAGACCCGAACCTGATCCACAATTCTAAAACGTCTCATTCTGTGAACTGTGAACATTAGATGTGGAATCACAAAAGATCAAATCTTTTAAATATCGATAAGATTCAGTCCATTTATTCAGTAATGTTTCTTTTTTTTTTCGGGATTCTTAAGAATCTTAAGTAAAAGCAACATTAAATAATGAACTATATTAAAAACATTCTAAAGATAAGCATACAAGGAATAAAGGATTGGCCTCTTTAGTCACACAAGAAGTTGCAAATGGAAAAGATCGTCTCTCGAGACGTGAAATGCCACAGAGAGAATGATAAATAGATCTAGATCATAGACATAAATAAAAATAGACTGGCCGAAGGAAGTAACTTCATGTAACTTGAAAACATGTATATCTATTGTATTCGGATTTCCGATTTATGAAAAATTGCATGATCTTCATTCTTAGAGATTAAACTAAACTACACTACCTCCTTATTTACAATATAAATAGGTGTGAAATCGATATGAGTACTTAACTTTTATACTGCTCATAACTGCTGTATAATAAAGTACACAAAATTGCAAGTCACAAGTTTTCGTTTCATAAAACTCTTTAATAGGCCAGTCTATATTTATTTATGTCTATGATCTACATCTAATTCTATTTTTTAAGACACCGATTCCTTCAAGACCCTGCCTGTGGATTTTATTCTTAGGACTGTCATGAGTCAATGCTCGTTCATGGCACCAATATTTCCTTTTCAAAGCCTCCTATGTGTGTGTTGGCTCATAGTCTTGTATCAGCAGACGTCGCGATTATTTCTCCTCGACTTGCTAGATCTACGTCCTCCTATATCTTTCAATCTCATTACTCTACTTTTAGCCAGCATATATCTCCACTTCCAGGATTCTAGAAATTTAATTGGGATGTTTTATATTGGCTACAGATAACTTGGACTTTCTCGTGGGAACTTATAATCTCTATTTTTTTTCCGGATTGCTGTGTGTATGTACATGTGTTTGTCTGTGCGCGTGAATGGTGAGGCGCAACATTTGCCTGAAAGTTAATATAACAAAAATAGTCATTTTCACGACATATGGATATGGATCTAGAATGCAACATTAGTAATAGTTCACACGTGACAGGGTAGGAGCATATCAGGTGTCCAGCACAAAGACCAATGGTGTCTACATTACATGTACAGACTAGTGCAAGGTGGAGTTACTAACACCACCCCTCCCCATCCATAGAGGCGAACTTACCCCCCCCCCCCTCCCCACGCCATCTCAAAACCTTCCACCACTCTTCCCAACTCCTTTATATTAACGGTACTTGAGAAATGGGTTAAGTAAAATGTAAAAGTTGACCTTGCGATCTATATAGTAGATGATGTAGAGGTCATCTGTTTCTGCGGGCAGCACAACGGCCAACCGCCTTTACTTTTCCACAACTAATTTCAGGTCCCAATTAGAGCTGGATGGACTCATAGGCGCCCAAGAGAATCCTGAAATTAAAAATCCCAGTCTTCACCAGGATTCGAACCCGGGACCCCCAGGTTCAGAGGCCAACCCTCTCAGGCACCGCGCCTTTGAGACATTGGCTGCTGAGGATAAAATATAAAGAGCAATTTGGAAAGAAGGGGCGGGAATAATCAATACTACATGTACTAACAATATAGAATGGTAAATGGCGCCCTCCCTCTAGGCTTTCTCTCTTCCATTCTAATATTTGTCATGAAACAATAGAGACTATTTGAAATACATGCATTGGTTTATAGAAGGTCCAGTGAGTCTCTTCAAACAAGGCAACGCACGTAAAGCACACTCTCCTCATTCATTGTAACCTCTCGTTGGATTTTTTTTTTTTTTACATTTTTGTTTCAAATTAAACCGTGGTTTGTTTTTTCCTGTCATGTAACCTAACCAAATATTTACACGATTGCCATTCCATTGGCTAGTTATCACGGCAGTACTTAAAGATGTACACTGGGAAGACTTATACGCTTTATTTTTTTTTTTTTTTTTAGATTTACCTGAAGATCACTGCAGCATGTAACTATCCAGGTAGAGGCCAGCGTGTCCACCTTGGCACTAATTAAGGCATGCAATTAGATAGGCAGATGTCATTGGAATAAAATGAATTTGTTTATAATTACTGCGCAGTACGTGAAATAGGCGACGTTTTATGTTGAAAATGTCAAGTTAAAGCTGTAATGTTGAAGATCTGATGTTGAAGATGTAATGTTGAAAATGTAATGCTGATGATGAAATGTTTAATATTGAAAATGTAATGTTGAACTATAATGTTGAAAATGTGGAAGACGCAATGTTGAATATGGAATACGCGACTATTGGACGCCTTCTCCAGTAGTCTGTAGAAACATGGGCGTAACTAGTAATTTTCCATAGTTTGGGGGCAGGGGGGCTTGAACTTTTTGGGGGCCCCTGCATTTTGTGTTATATTTACTTTTTATGTAAAAAAAGCACTCATTTGGACACCACCCTCAATTGGGGGCCCGGGGGGATTTTCAAATTCTCCCCCCCCCTCCATCCCCACCATAGCTGCGCCACTGTGTAGAAAAATATAGATAATTTCTTACTTTGACAATTAAAAAGAAACATACACTTATCATTGAGATACAAAGATACAGATTTCTTCAAAATATAAGATAATGACATTCTACGCATATCCATTTCAAGCAAATGGTGTCAAATCTATTGCCAAAATGACAGACAGAAAGACATTTAACTTTCCTTTATTGTCTTGATAAATAGTTTTAGAAAATTATTGGATGACGAACAAGGATGAGGATGAGATGTTTTCCTTTTCTCTTATTCTCTCTTACTTTCTTTCACTCCACATCTCTCTCACTCCCCCCCACCCCACCGTTACTTCTCCTCTTTTCCTCTCTCTATAACCTCTCTCTCTCTCACTCTCTCTCCGCTCTTTTCCTACCCCCCCCCCCCTTTTCTATTTCTATCTTTTTCTATCCTCTTCTTCTCTCTTTGTTCTCCCTCCCCCTCCCTCCCCACCCCAGTCTTGTATTTCCGTGTTACAGTTCGAACCTAATATCTTCCAACACTGCTCGTTTTTCTCTTTTTGGTCTCGTCCAGTGTTTCCCAAACTTTGTCCTTAACGAAACACTTGGCACATTCTGAGTATTTAGCGGAACATTTTTTTTTTTTTTAGAGAGATAAATTCTCCTGGTGGCATATTCTATTTAATTATCCCATGTCGTTGGTGGAACACCTATTCAGGTCTCGCGGAACACTAGCAGGGTTCCCCAGAGCACAGTGTGGGAAGCACTGGCCTTGTTCAATTTTGTCGTTGTTGTTGTTTTTTCACTCTCTACATTTTAGTTTCAACTTGGGCGTCTGTTACATCTAGTAGATCATCTACTTTAAGGCAGGCATTAATCTGAATAGATAACTAGGTCTACTCTAATTATAGAAATAATTGTATATATAGAAAATAACTTATCCTGTCAAACATCTGTTATATAACACTATAACATTTATTGTTTTCAGGGATCTATACACTTTGTCGTCATTAGTCATAACTTACACGCAGCGGGGATCTAGATGTTGTTAGTTTAATTTGAGATCTGTTCAATCGTGTTTTTTAATTTATATGTATCATCTTGTATCATCTTGTATCATGTTGTGAAATGTTGTATCATGTTGATTTGTTCAATTATTTCTTTTTCATATATCATCTAGTATCATGTTATGGAATGTTGTGTCATGTTATATCCGTCATTGATAGGATTTTAGACATAAATGATATTGGCATGAAGTAAACTTTAATCCTATGACTTGGGTTAGATGTGCATAGAGTATTGAGAGATGTTTTCACGTCACTTAGCAACATAGAAAGAGGCAGAGCTGCAGAGAGAGTCAGAGAGAGACAGAGAGACAGAAACAGATTGACAAAGACAGAGAGCGATATACAGACAGACTGTGAGACTGACAGACAGAGAAAAAACATAGAGAAAGTGAGACAGAGTGACAGAGAAAAAGAGATAGAAAGTGAGACAGAGAAAAAGAGAGAGAGAGACAGAGTGACAGAGAAAAAGAGAGAGAAAGAGAGACAGAGAAAGAGAGAAAGAGAAAGAGAGAGAGAGAAACTTTAGACGTGTTCCTCATTGAATGCAAAATTAGTCTAAGTAAACCCGAGACTGGATAAGAGCGTCTCTTTAGACGTGTCCCTCATGGAACCGGAAGTTCCCCTTTCAGACTTTGCTAGAATACTATCCCCCCCCCCCCCCAGTCTTCATACGTTTACTACAAACCTGGAAACACCTTTGTGCATTTGTTTTATTATTTCAACACAATGGACCTCATTCACCAATCGTAAACAAACAACATTTAGTCACGTGATCTTATTGATAAAACAATGGGAAAAAACCTGTCATGTGACAACCATCATGAATTAAACATGAGATCGTAAATTATATAGAAGAGATAGAGCACCACAAGGCTAAATGTTGTTTGTTTACGATTGGTGAATGAGGTCCATTAGTCACAATGTCTGTGTGTGTGTGTGTAAATCTTTTTTTATTATTTTGACCTTGTTTTTCTGTTAGATATTACAAATGACCGATACTACAAATTTATTCCTTTTTTTCCCACTTCGTGTGAATACGAAAAAAAAAAAATTACTTTCTCTCCTCATCCGTATTCTCTTACAGCCATTCAAAAATTCGGCCCATATATATTTGAAAAGTAAATCAAGACCTGGTGTTCGTACACACACGTGGCGCCCCCTGCTTCAGCGCCACACAGAGCTTTGATGAGACCATCCAGAAGCCAGGCAGTGCACTGGATTGTCTTGTAATTTAATAGCGCCCCCGCACCACCCTCTACCCCGACGCCGAGGACAATTTCCTTTAGTCCCTCGGGAGATAAAACAAGGGGAGGCCACTTAGCTCTGCGGGAGACAAGAAGCTGGTGTAGCAAAGTTGTTGTGTCCCTTTAAATTTCACTTTCCTCTCTCTCTCTCTCTCTCTCTCCCCACACACACACACACACACACCTCTCTTTCTGAATGTTTCTTGTTCATTTTACACTGTCGTTCCTTATCACCCTCCTAGCGCCCACTCTCTAATGAGTTCTGTCTTTTTTTTATTTTGTCTCTCCAAGACTCTCTCTCTTTCTCTCTCTCTAGCTGTCTCTCTCTCTACCTCTCTCTCTCTAGTTCTCTCCCTCTCTCTCTCACCAGGACCGGGAAGTAGTTGAGACGGCCAAAAGACAAACATGTTAAAACGACGTTTAGGTTTTTAGTGACGGCCAAGTTCGAGGAGACAGAGCTACGACACGCAAAAAAAAACACCCCCCCCCACACACACACACAGAATTAAACCCTCGTCAGTTACAATCTCGAGTGTTGTCCAAGTCGTCTGCTTGACCAATGAAAAGAAATGTTCTTGGGAGGGGTGGGGGGGGGGGGGGGGAGTGAGAGGATACAAAATAATGCTGGCAACATTAGGACTAGTTTAGATATTGTTTGAAATGATACAATAAGGACGCTGTTATTGACTCAAAAAGAAGGGCCGCGCTGCCAACTCTGGTTATTTGTAGGCCGGATGTTCTTCTTCCTGCCTCTGTGTCTCTATGTCTTTCTTATGCAGACACATATTTTCTCTCTCTCTCTTTCTCTCTCGCCCTCTCTCGTTTCTCGTAATCCCTGTCTCGCTTACAGTTTCTCCTTCTTCCTCTCTCGCTCCCTCTGTCTCCCCCCCCCCCCCTGTCTCTCCCTTTCCCTCTCTATCTCTTCCTCTTCGTCTCTCTCCCTCACCCCCCCCCCCCTCTCTGCCTTCGTCCCTCTCCGTCACACTCTCCCTTACACACAAAATCCCTCTCAAATTCATTCACTCCCATATACACACATTTTCTCTCTCTCTTTCTCTCTCTCTCTCTCTCTCTCAGCCAGGCGAAATAATTTAATAACCCCTTCTTTTCAAAACGATGAAACTTTAATGCCACACTGACATCTAGAAATAGACCGCGGAGAGACGTGACGACAAGTTACTTGATTGAAACAAAATGACAGAAAATATTTCCAATGACATTTCTGCCTCCGCAATCCATTATCAATTGAACATGAAACTATAGAGACTCGCAAACGAGGCCTTTTATTCTCTCACTTTTATATGCTTCTAATCAATGTTCATCTTCTGGGTTTTTTTTTTTTTTAATATAAAATGTAGTTCTCAATATATTTATATGTATTTATAATAAATACTACAACATTCTCATATTTTCGACCGTACATAAAAAAATAAATAAATAAATTGCATTCATTTATTTTTGTTTATATGACTTCCGAAGTCATGTGACGGAAATCTACACATCGATTTTTTTTTTTGTATGAATCTAGATTTTAGTGAAAATATTATAGGAAAAAATACTTTAAAAAAACAAAAAAAAAACTATTAACTCTTTCTCTCCTAACTGACGATACCTACGTTGATTCCACCGGAATATGGCAAATAATTACGGAGAGAAAGAGTTAAGTGTAATTACTAGCAATGGTTTTAGAACAACTTTAGATATTCTAAGATATCCGCTATTATCCAAGGAACGTTCAAACCAGGTTTCATTAACATTGCTCCAACAGATTTGATTTCTATAGAGAGCATATATATATATATATTCTTACATGCATACATACATACATACATAAATACTTTTATTAAGAACATACATACATACATACGCCTTACATTCTACTTTTTATATTAGATATCTGAAAAAAAAATCAAAGTAAAGAAAATGCGCAATTGATAACATACAATTCTTACCAGTGTCTTTATCTATATCAATATAGGATATACTTCTGTGCAACCAACTGTATAGTTACGTCGCTTAAATTAAATGTTTGGCCTTGGCCTATAAATCTCTCTTTATGCATCTTAAAATAGATTCATTTACTATTCTTCATTCAATTGCAACTAAAGGCCAAAGGCATTTAAAAAAAAATGTTCTAATGATGATGAATTCCTAGAAATCTCGGTGGACTGACCAATTAGGGAAATAAGATGTTATCTTTTCGAAGATATTTTAATTTCTTTAGAATATAAATTAATGAGATTTTATGTTACATCATCATCATCATCATCATCATCTGTCCTTTGACTTTCGTCGTAAGGGCGCTGTGACAGTTTGCGCAAACAAATTCAGTCCACTTTTCCCACCCGCAGCTGTTCTTATAAGGATATCAAGAGAGAGGTTGGTCCTATTTATGTTTATATCCAGCCAGCTTTTCATATATACTACACTTTCTCCGTACTTCCTTCACTGGACCTTATAGATATAAATTTTATGTATCTTTAAAAAAAAAAAAGTGAACATTCTTTAAAATATACAATTTTTCGTGACTAGTTTTAAATTATTTTTTTTTTTTACGCTACAGTTGCTCTACACCAGGGGTTCTTCACTCAAGAGTCGCGAATCTCTTGGGGGTCCATTGACGATTAGCCAGGGGTCACCTAAGACCATCGAAAATATGGATTGTTGTTGTCTATTCTTCTTTTGCTGTATGTGTATGTTGGGGGGGGGGGATGCGGCAGAGTGGGGGATTGTAAAAGGGGTCGCCGAGCATAAAAGGTGGAGAACCGCTGCTCTACACAGTCTGGACAGTCCAGTTTATAAGTCTGACGGTAGGATACTAACATCTAATGTATGTATCAATCGAACTTGACATTCTTCTAACAAGTCAAGGATGTAACCACACCTAAAGTCAACACAGGTACTCGGTCCCAAGTCACGTTCAGTCAAGTGCATGCCCTGGAAAACTGACACCGAGGGGCGCTTCTCCCTCTAGCGGAACATGAGACCCCCCCCCCCCCTCCCGTCGTGTCCCTTTCATTCGGTCCAGTCCTTCTTCACATTTGAACGGTAAACACAAACTTGGGGCGCAGAAAGTGCTGTGGAGATTTTGACGTATGTAATGTCTGCTTCCGCGCCCACACCCCCCCCCCCATTCCAACACTTGTCTTGCACCCCCTCCCCCTCCTTCTATATTAGTCTACGCCTTGCCCCACCCTGTTGACTCCAAGAGTTCTGTTACTTCGCTTTTCTTTTATGTGTGTTTATGATGTTACCTACTGAAGAAATGTGTCCGATGATTACCAGGAAATGTTTGAGCAGTGAGGGTGTCATATCTGGATGACACTCCAAAAAGAGTCATTATTTTTATGACTAATTGTGCTTCTATTTTAATCCTGTGTTCACAGCCGGAATCTGCTCCTGCGATTCGTCACACCTAAACACTTAGATTTTTAGATTGATGGACGCCTGGTCGCGTGCAATGAGATATGTGCTTGCAACTGACAATCGACCACTTTCGGAGTCTTATATAATACAGACGTTACTTCAAAAAAGAAAATGATTACGTCCTACGCGTCATGCATTCAGTATGCATATTAACCAATGACCTCAGGCAACCCATTCCATGCTTAGGAGCACTAGGGATGAAGGAGAATTTGTACGAATTTGTCCTAGCATATGGAACGATGAATGTGCCTTACTTTTGTTCTTCCAGAGTATTTTATTCGTAAATTTGAAGCCCTAAATGAAAATTGTATTTAAATAAACCTAGAACTAAGTATTTCGCTCTCTTTATGATGTTATATAAAGGAGTGTGTGTTATAATAATAATAATAATAATAATATTAATAAACATCTGTATTGTCTGTATGGAAATTTGTCTTACAATTTGTGCATTACATCAAAACAAAAAACATTATAACTATAAGAAACCAAAATGGACATTCACACCAGACTCACTCATAATTTTCATGTGACAAAGTTTATAACAGATGGTTTCTATTTAATGATCTGATTGCCAGGGGAACAAAAGAGTGTTTGTGTCTGTTTGTCTTTGCTATCGGTGTCTTGTGTCTCTTTTGTGATGGTAAAATCACAAAATCCTGGCACAAAGGGTGATTCTTTATTTCTAGGATCCTTATACGACGTTTGATAAAAGTAGTTTTATTTTGTATCTAGATTTTGACATATTTGTAAGTTTTTATTCTTGCTCTTCGAAATCCTTGCTAGATACTGCCTTTATTTATTGTTTACATAGAACTAAGTCTTCTTAATTGTCCTAAGGGTTGAATTAAAGAAAAGACTCTTTGGAACTCCAGACCTATGGAAACTTGCCTCCATCTGGCTGTTTTCAACTTCTGTTTGGAAAAGATCTTAGCACATTCTAAAGTTTTACATCCCTATTATCAATGCTCGGCTTATATAAGTGAGGCCAAAGGTCGAGAACATGTTTGAAATTTCAACATATCTATCCTCTGTACCACACCAGCCGTGCAGGTGTCCACTATACATGTGTTGAAGGTGACATGGGGCTCTCTTCCATCTTTGTCAGTGCAATGGACTCGCCCCTAAGGAACCCGAACAGCGATTTTGTTCTGCTTCCCCACCTGCCTGTCTTCTCTGACGACAGTTTCCACTCGGGCGACACGTTGAAGCTGAGAAGCATTTTCTGGACATAGAACTAGATCCAGATTTTTATGAATTCTAAGAAAGAGCGAACCGCATTCAAAACCAGGCCATATGCAAAGCATGTTAAAGACTAACAATTTTTTTATATACACATTACACACACTCACAAACTACAACAACGTACATTAATCACATACACAAATGTACATAATTGTAATGCAACACTTTTATTACTCGTGTATTGTTTGTTTAACTGTGTACAGATGTAGCATGTCTTGTAGTCCTTGTGATTTGATATTTTGTTTCATGTTAATCTCGGCTGCATGTTTTCTATCAGAATATTGAGTTTTGTGGAGCGAATATTGACTTTCATAATTTTAATTAGCTTTTTTTTTATGCCCCTCTCTTTCTCTCTTATCTCTATCTATCTACCTATCTATCTTCTATCCAACCATCCATTCATCTATCTATCTATCTATCTATCTATCTATCTATCTATCTATCTATCTATCTATCTATCTATCTATCTATCTATCTATCTATCTATCTATCTATCTATCTATCTATCTATCTATCTATCTATCTATCTATCTATCTATGTCTCTGTTTTATTTTAGTTCATTCTACTCTTCCTTTCAGTAGTCTCTTTCCTTTTTCTCTTTCATTCTCTTTGTTTTTTCTCTCTCTCTTTAAACTCTCTGTTGCTATCTCTATTTGTTTCTTGATCTCTTCTTTCATTCTCTTTGTTTTTGTCCTCTCCACCTCTTAGCTTCACTCTCTCTCTTAGTCTATCTTCTCTTATTAACTTTTCAGCCTTTTTTCTTTCTTTTTTTTTTCTCTCTATTTTCCTTCCCCCCCCCCCCCCCCTTGTTTTGTATTTATCTTCCTGTACCAGGTTAGAAGACATCACATCCTTACATGTCCTCTCCAGTCTACGTGTGTCCTTGCCTAATAATATAGCTACGCAATAAAACCAGAGGCAAGGGGGGTCCCCAATGATGATCGAAAGGCTGTCACCATATCAACCCTCCACCTGTCAAACCTTTCCCCTCTTCAATCTCTCCCCCCCCCTCTCTCTCTCTCTAGGTAACTTAATTGTGAAATCTCTGTTCTAGCAGGGACCAACTAAAAAAACAACAACTTGACAAACTCCAAGGTTTACCACGCCCGGATAAAGGTTAGATGTAAATATCTCAAGAATTTGACGGGAAATATTTTCGCACCTTTTAACCTTAATAAGGTTGTTAGTGCTTAGCCTCCCCCCCCCCCCTCCCCACATAAACCTTCCTAGTCTTCTACAAAATTCTCAAATCACATCCCCTTCCCTTCTCCTTCCTGTCCCCCCGTGGCCCAATACGAATCTGGACGTCTATCACCGCAGCTTAAATATTGACACATCCAGAGCCTGGAGTGACATCAGTGTCAACAAGGAGCGTCTCTTTTGATGGACATCCTGGCACATTTTGACGAAGTCATCAGTGGTCATTATGACAAACCATTTGAGAAATTTGGGGGGGGGGGGGGAATTACTCCGCATTTGGATGTTCGACTCCAAACGTTTTCAGACCAGAGAGAAGGAGGCAGACGGGAAGAAAAATCTTCTGCAGTTTTTTTGATGAAAAGATTGAATAGTTTTGACGCCATCTTCGTTTTCGCGCTCATCGAGTCTCGTCTCACGTCAGCCATGGAGTGTTGCTTTTTTTTTTCTTGTTTCTTGTTGGCCAGATTTATCAAAGTTTTACAGCTGAGTTCACCTCCTATGCTTCAAGATGGATGCCTCGGCATGCACATTTGATCAAATGCCCGTAACTTGTGTCAAAGGGGAGAGAATTGATTGATTCCAACGTCCATTAAACATCTTTCCCTTTCACTTACGTCCCTTGACGGTGCCCCAATCATTCTCCTTTAGTTTGAATTGGGTTAATTACTTGCGTTATCAATTCACATATCTAGTATGGAGGCCCATGATGCTTCGACGGGCGGACGGGCGCCCTGATTATTTCTGATTTTGTTATCTCTTGCAATGATGATTTATTTCCTTTGTTTTTTTGTCTCCAGTAATTTAAATGTAATCTTTAAAAAAAGGAAAAAAAAAGATGTACGAAATTTATCAAGCATTGCAGTAGACTGGACATTCAAGAAAACGAGTCTTTTGTTTAGGTTACATTGTCTGGTCATCTTCAGATCTAGTTCAAGTTTTTTAAATAGAGTTCGTAAATTAACACACCCAAAAAAGTGAATTTGAAAGAATAAAATGTTCATTATCTTTGTGACATTGAATCTCTTCAGCTTTTAAGCACAATATGTCTACCGATTTTGTGATTGCGCTTGTCAAGTGAGAGATTTTTATCAATGTCGGCCAATCTAGATACAAGCATAGCAATCATTTCGGTGTATCCGGTGTACATAATAAGGAAGAAATGATAAACTAAACTGAAGTGCACTTTTAATCACTGTAGAATCAAATCTCTAAGCTCATTATTTGGTTGGCGACTGGGATCTTTCTACATGGCGTCCTTGACATTGTGTAGTTTTTTGTTTGTTTTTGTTTTGTTTTCGAAATGTCTCGCAAACTTTCAATAGAATGTCATTTAATTTTGTTTTAAATATTTTACTTACCTTTCTCACAGCGAAAAATTTACGTCAGTCAGTCAGTCAGTCAGTCAGTCAGCTAGTTAGTCATTTAACCACCAGGTGGTGCAAACAGTTTAGGTTTTCCAGACTCCCTGTTCCCTCTAACAGTGTACACAGTTTAAATGACTTAAGACTCAACACAATGTGCTGCCGACTTTAAATAGATCGAATGTAGAAAACCTTGTTTGTTTTAAGTGAAGCTAGATTTCATCCTATACATCATATATCAGTGCAGATTTGAGCTATATTTTGCTTACCATTATAGTTCAAACATTGTTTTGTTGAATATATAAAACATTCAAAGCCGATATAACAGTCTTTTTTTAAACTTTATTTATTTCCATCAAGGCTATAATTACACGTTGTATAACTTATATTTGTATTTTATTTCACAGATGGTATTCGATTCAAAACAAGGAAACTGTGGATAATGTTATGTCACGTGACTAAAAGAGTTCATCTAAGTCAGTCGTCGTCATAAACAGTCCTAGTTTTTGGAATCACTGTCTAGAGAAGGGAGATAACCATGTCTCATCACGCAGCCTGGAAAAATTGCGTCTTTTTCTCACTGTGCGTCGTGTTGATGGCCGAGGCTAGTGCGCAGAAGATAGAGCTGGAGTATAGCATCCAGGAAGAGGTCCCCACCAACCAACCCATCGGCAACATAGTCCAGCACCCGGTTCTGTTCAACTACGTTCAAGGTCTGGCCACCAGGGATCTTCGCTTCAGCTTTCTGGCGGAGGGGAATCCTCAGGCATCCTACATATCAATCAACGAGACGTCAGGAGACCTGAAGACCGCCTCCAGGTAACGTCAAACTATGTCTTAATTAACCCATTTCTGCCTGGTGGTAGATTTGAATTCTAGAAACAATCAAAAGTAGTTATCCAAATTAGTAGGTGTACTATCTTTATGTTTTCTTACTCTGTCATACATCGATATTACAGGTCTTAGAGTCAAAATAGGGCGACTAATTTTGATCTTATCTTATCTTCAAAAGAGAAGATAATTACACTCTACGTGCATCCATTTGTTAATCTAGCCATGCATGTTGATTAGAGACTTAAACTCTGCTAAGTCACTGGTTCTCCTGGCTGATTCAGGCAACCCGTTTCATGCTCTAAAGTCACTAGGGAAAAAGAAATTACTTAAGTTAAATTATATATACATAACAAACGTATATTGCATTATAAGAACATGGTTACATTTATAGTCATTTGTTTCCTGTAAAAAAAAGTTGTGCAAAATTTCAGATTGATTCGAGATTGGGTGTTTGAGAAATAACGTGTATAAACTTTTCGCCCGACAGACAGACAGACAGACAGATTGTGTTGATATAAGTTTTGTAAAAACACAGGCCGTAGTTAAAGAATTTTCTCAAATCATTTAATTTAATTTTTATCATTATTATTCTTGGAAGGACCATGTGATGTTTAATATGACCTCTTTCTGTTTTGCAGGATTGACCGTGAGACACTGTGTCGGCGCCAAGTTACTTGTGAGCTACGTGTCCAGACAGCAGTTCAGGCAGACCTCAGCTCCTTCTTTATGTTAGTCCTGGTCAAGATTGTCATCCAGGATATTAATGACAACGCTCCTGCCTTTGCGTCCAACGTTTTTTCATTGAGAATACCAGAGAGCGAAGGGGCGGGAACGACTTACCTTCTTCCGACAGCGACGGACCCGGACACTGGGGTCGGGAACTCGATCATCACCTACAACACAGTGGAAACGGGGGCCCCATTCACGCTTTTGGTTAGCGGCAGCTCGGCCGCCTCCTTCGAGATACGGCTGCGCCTGGACGACAGCCTGGACAGGGAGGTCACCCCTTCCTACCAAGTGCTGGTCAGGGCGCTGGACGGTGGTGAGCCCAGGCTGACTGGCACCCTGACTGTTAACGTGGAGATCGCTGACGTCAACGACAACGCCCCAGTGTTTGAACGCCGCCGCTACTCGGCCAATGTTTCCGAGGGAAACCCCGTGGATACGGTGGTCGTGACAGTGAGGGCCGCAGACCAGGACGTAGGGCCCAATGGGACGGTGACCTACGTAATGCTGCCCACACAGGACGACCTTGACGTGTTCTCCATGTTCGCCATCAATAATGTCACCGGGGAGATTCGAACCCTGGCTCCGTTGGACAAATACGCAGGTAGAACCTACAGGTAAGAAATTGTTAACTCTAGACACGCAGTAGATCTATTAACTCATCCATTCTAATAGTCATCAAACGCTACAATCACAAGGAATGAATGCTTAAACAAACGGTATACACTCTTGTCATAAGCTCTTAGAGGCGAGAAAACTACTGTTATTATTAATAATAGATCTATAACTATAGGTTTCTTATTTGGACTACCTACAAAAAGAATTTTTAGAGACTTCGTCTATCGCGAAAAAATAAAAACAGTGCACTATGTACGTTTTGGCCATACAAGATTAAGGCCCCGACTTTCTTGAGCGCCCCATAAAAATTAAGAGAGTTTGTGATAAATTAATGCTGATTTTAAGTCAAAATTTTTATTATTTCCCTATCTATACACTTTAATGTGTTTATCCCTCTAGTTAGGCCTAACTAAATATAATACTTTGCACTTACCTGTAATAGCTGGTAAAGCTTAGCTAGGGCCTTATTATGTCTAAAAAAAAGGGCTTGAACAAAATTTTGTAGTTAGCTTTTTAGGTCAGTAGCGTTGAACAGCAATGCAAGATTAAGACAAATAGACCTTCATTGTTTCAACTCTGAGATAAAAATCTAAGCGTAGTTTCACATCTCTACCACTTATCTATGTCCTATCCAAATGTCTTATGTCAATGTCCTCAGTTTGAGCATCCAAGCCCAGG
Organism: Biomphalaria pfeifferi; assembly: GCA_030265305.1. NCBI lineage: Eukaryota > Metazoa > Mollusca > Gastropoda > Planorbidae > Biomphalaria > Biomphalaria pfeifferi. The sequence goes on along the minus strand of JASAOG010000016.1, from coordinate 4,666,442 downwards.
ATTCAGGTCCGACACCCAAAGCTGACCAGACATATGTAGACATCTCAGTGCTGGACACTCGGAACAGTCCACCTAACATTTTGCTTCATGTGCTTCGAACAGCAGGCAAAACATGTGAGTAGTTCTAGTGTTTAGGTCATTTACTTTTAGCATGTGAGTAGTTCTAGTGTTTAGGTCATTTACTTTTAGCATGTGAGTAGTTCTAGTGTTTAGGGCATTTACTTTTAGCATTTTGAGTTCTAGTGTTTAGGGCATTTACTTTGAACGTTTATGTAATTATTTGATTACATCGTTTTGATAAGAATTGATAAATATTGAAGAGTTAGTTCACGGAGGTAGGTTTGGTATGAGGATCGACCCCAGGACCCCCCCCCCCCCCCCCCCAAAATTTGGTCTTTGTTTAAATATCATTTATTCTCCCAGAATTACTTCGAACACACAAATTGTGGACACAAAAGTTTTGCATGCAGTTTGTGCTTTCCATTGAAAACTATAGAATATCAAATTGGGTTTTCTGTGTAGTTTTATAAAAGGTAATCGGTTTTTTTTAAAAAAGATTGTGTCTTTTATCTAACTTTTATTTCAACATATTTTGTAGCAGAAGGTATAATCCAGTCCAATTATGTTGACTGCTAAGTTTACCAACTTGAGTATCTTTATCAACTTTCTAACCAAGTTTTAAACAACAAATTGAAAATAATATTTGGGGAACCGTTGCTAACTATAATGCTTTGATAAACATTAAATACTTGTGAATACTATCAATGACAATAATGACACTATGCTGAACAAAATCACGTGACTGTACCTTGCAGCTCAGGTCTCAGAACTGGCCGAGTTAGGACGTGTGGTGGCCTACTTCTCAGTATCAGATCCCGACCCCAAGACCAGCCCAAACAGTGTGGTTACTTGCTCTACGGACAGTGACCAGTTTGAACTTCAGGCCATGGATCAGAATCAGTACAAGGTCATCTTGTCGAAACGTCTGGACAGGGAGCAGGCAGCTTATCACAGGTGAAATAATTGTATCTATAACACATGCTAAACAATTTATTCTATTTTTAAAGCTAAATATTCTCCTCTCACTGAAAGGATAAAGATTCTCCTCTCTCTCTCAGGCTAGATAAACTGTATTCTATTTTTCACAGACTAAATACTGCCTCCACCCCCCACTCTCTCTCTTTTCTTCCTTTCTTCTCTCTTGTTCATTCTCTTTCAGATCTACACATTCTCTTTCAGATCTACAAATTCTCTTTCAGATCTACACATTCTCTTTCAGATCTACACATTCTCTTTCAGATCTATACATTCTCTTTCAGATCTACACATTCTCTTTCAGACTACACATTCTCTTTCAGATCTACACATTCTCTTTCAGATCTACACATTCTCTTTCAGACTACACATTCTCTTTCAGATCTACACATTCTCTTTCAGACTACACATTCTCTTTCAGATCTACACATTCTCTTTCATCCTTAGCTTTTCTCTTCACAATTCCCTTCTCTATTCCTTTTCTCTTCTATTTCCCGTACCTTTTTTTTTCTCTTCTCAACTCATTCTTAAATATTCTCTTTTAATGTCTCCCTTTTTCTCTGTTATACTCTATCTCTCACACATATCACACACCTCAAATAAAATGTCATAGAATTAATGTTCTTACATTGCCATTAGCTTTGCTTAGTCTGGCTTGTCATGCTTCCCCATGTTGATATTATCCATTTATTTTACTGAAACAACTTGGTTTAAGATAGCTTTTGCCTGCTGCCTACCGTTGGTACTTCCATTCGGATTCAGCATTCAATGGACCTCAATCACCAATCGTAAACAAACAACATTTAGCCACGTGATAATATTGATAAAACAACGGGAAAAAACTGTCACGTGATAGCCATTGTGTATAAAAAATAGATCGTAATTTGTATAGAAGAGATAGAGAATCACGTGGTTATATCTTATTTGTTTACGATTGGTGAATGAGGTGCACTCTTCTTTACTTCTTTTCAATTAAGAACTCATAACAAGGGAATCTCATATATAGAGAAATCAAATCTTTGCTCTGATGTTTACAGTGTCAGTGTCACGTGTTTTGACGCTGGGAGTCCGCCCCTAAACGACACCGCCAACTTCTTGGTAGAGGTGCAGGACGAGAACGACAACGCCCCTGTATTCGACTCCCTGTTCTACACCGCTGACGTCAGCGAGGGGCCGGTCAACGCGGACAACAGGTAGTCTCCCCACTCCTCTCATCTTTTTACTAGTTTCTCATTAGTTTCAGCTTTTTGGTTTAGATCCAAGAGACCTGGACATCTCGGCACAGTTTCTTGTTACATCATTAGCAGCTTCGGTGGCAGTTACTATAGCAACTACATTACAGCCTCCATTGTGACATTAGATCTCATGCCACGTGACCCTAACGAGATCTAGAGTGTCATATTTTACCTCAGTGCCGAGGAGAGGTGTTCAAATGCCAAAGTGAACAAAATAGAATAAAAATTAGAATATTAAAGAAAAATGTCCATGTCCACGTAATGATGAAGGAATTAATTACTTGTAAAATGAAACATTTGCAAAGAAACATTTACTTCACGTCTTTGGAGCTGGTCTGCGATCAACTAGAGATCATTATAAAATATTATTATTTTTTTTTTTAATTGTGTTTCAAAGATCATATAGGCATACATATGAGAATGACCTGGATGTCAGCAGAATATTGGACATTACATATTGCAGGGGTCAAGTGATTACTATGAGTGTTCTGTTTTATTGTCCATGTCTATTACGATTTATTGCTGGACTGACTCTGGTCAGAATGTTAGCACCCCCTCTTATCCATCCCCCCCCCCCCCCAAAATAAAATCCTTTCCTCTTTAAAAGCTTTAACTTAAAAGTCGTGGTTTGGTTATGTTTTTTTTAACCCATCTCCAAGACACAAAGTTAAAGTAAAAACAAAAACTCTTTCAAGACTTTGCAATCTGTAAGGCAGATAATATAAAGGTCATCTGTTTTCTATGGCCTACGGTTAACGAGGGTGTCATGTGGCCAGCGCAACGACAACCTTATTTCCTTTTCCAAATTAATGTCAGAAAACTTTGGGAGTCGTAAAAATTCCGAAATTAAAAAATCTCAACCTTTGTCGAGAATCAAACTCGAGACGTCTCCAAGACAAATTCTTAATTATGGTCTAATAAAACCAGGAGTGGTAGATTTCTAGATTATATTATGATTATATGATCTTTAATCCATACTTTTCTACACATAATAAACATAAAAACACTGGCTGAAACTTACAATTCACTTAATGTAAAACACTAGCTACAAATCGATACATTCCATGGTTTAACCCCCACCTTTTTTTTGTTACCCACAGCATTATTCTGCGTGTGCACGCCTCGGACAACGATGTGGGAATCAACTCTCAGATCACCTACAAGCTTGCCGACAGTTCCGACAACGATTTTGGGATAAATGGAGAGGGAGATCTCTATGTGTCCAGGGCCAGGGGACTGGACAGGGAAGACAAGGTCAAGGGACCCAGGCGAGAGCTGACAGTTATGGCGATCGATGGGGGAAATCCGGCGCTGACCGGAATCGCCACTGTGGTTGTGACTGTGCGTGACGTCAATGACAACCCGCCTAAATTCTCGGAGCCGGTTTATTATTTTAACGTCCCAGAGAACTCTCAGAGCGGGCGCATCGTGAACAACCTGTCCGCCACGGACGACGACGCGGACATGAGCGCCATTTTTTATTTCAAGATGTTACCGTCGTACAAGCATAAGATGCCCTTCGAGGTAGGCCTTGACGGAAACATCCGGGTATCCGGAGATCTTGACAGAGAGAGGCAAGCCAACTACGATTTCCAGGTTATTGTTTACGACCTGGGAGAGCCGCCTCTGACCTCCACTGTGACGGTGCACGTGAAGGTCACAGACGTGAATGACAACGCCCCTGTCTTCATGTTCCCCAACGACGACAACTACACTCTGCACATCCCACACACCCTGGGCGCCAACACTGTGTTCGCAAACATAATAGCCACGGACAAGGACGAAGGCAGAAACGGCGCCCTTGTGTACAGCTTAGAGGGGGGAAACGGCTCCAGGTTCTTTGACATAGTCTCTGATTCCGGAAAAGTTCTGCTCACTCGGCCTCTGTCCGTCAGCGATGTTGGTGTACACGTTCTTAATGTCATGGCCCATGACCTAGGCTACCACAACCAAGAATCCACACAAGCCGTCCTGCATATACACGTGTTTGAAGGCAACGCCACCTTGGCGCATCTAGAGGGCGGGATCGGCTTCAGGAACATCTTGGTGGTCATCATTCTCATCGTGGTCACCCTGGTCCTCGCGCTGATCATCCTCATGACCATCATCCTCATCCGCCGAGTGGACAGGCAGCGCAGGCTGTACCACGCCAAGCAGGAGGAAACCAAGGCTGACACCAGCGTGCGGCACTTCTACCCTTGCCAGGTTCAGGATGTGGAGTCTCCAAGCGGCGTCTCAGACGACAACGATGACTTCAAAGAGTGCAGCAAGAAAAAGAAGGAAGTTAGCTTCTCCTTGGATGAGGATAACAACATCAACCAGACGCCAACTATGACAACCTTCAACCCTGTTGTATCTGAGAAGTATGACCCACTGGTAGAGGCAGACAGAGATAAGCTAAAGGTAAGACATATTGTCTTCTTTTTTTTCTATTCTTCCATCTAGTTGTGTAGTAATTTCCAGCACTGTGCATATAATCGGACTACCAACATTGGGTCGATGATATTGTTTTTTTGTAAATATAAAGTAAAATCCGTTCGAAGCGATTCTTTCGTTTCTGATAACAGGCTGGTCCGATTAGCCGGATTCAACTGTATAACAGCATTTATTTGGGTACTTCAGAATTGGATCCGAAAAACCGATGTTTTAACTAACCGGATTTAATTGTATACACTAGGATGAAGAATACATTGTTCCAGACCTTACAGCCAATGGAATGTATAAGAAGTGTTCTATTGGAGATATTCAAGCATGCAGGCCATTATATAAAAAGAAAAACTTTTATGGAGTATTCGGTTTATAGAATAAGGAAAAAGCCGCTATAAGGTTTGTGCAAAATGTCCGTCTGTCCGTCTGTCACACTCAGATCTCGAAAACTAGAAGAGATATGAAAAATATTATTTCATCATTAAATGCGGCTTGAAAAGTTTTGGTGCAACGGCTACTTTTGGTTTTCTAAAAGCAAACCGTTTAATTTATAAAATTAATTATGCAAGCGATTTTTTCATAAAATTACACCAATTCTAAAACAATTACGTAAATGTAAGGGAGGCAATGTTACAATATGCTAACAAAGATGGATTATCAATGTGTATTTTCAGTTTCACTAAGTACAATATATTTATAACATGTGCAGGAAATGTTTACAACAAATATAAATAATAGTTAAAGATATTTTTTTCTGGTCAACTAACTGCTAAAATTAAAAGAAAACATTTCTTTTGTTTATTAAGGCTAATAATGCACTTTGTATGTAAATATCACGCACATTTTTTTAAATGAACTTTTTATGCAGCGACTTTCGTGCAGTAGCGTAACGTCGCAACATAATCGAACGCCAAACCAATTCCGTAAACTTTTCTTATAAATCAGATTTTTTTATATTTATTGTTTAGTGCCTCTATCCCAATAAAAGAAGATTATTTTTGTGCGTTTTGTCTGTTAGTCGGTCTGTCCGTCACGATTAGATTAACAAAGAACATTAGAGGCTATTGTAAATCTGATTTAACCTTTAATTTTTCATTCAGAAATATTGCAATAGTTTTAAGTATCTATAATAGATTGTTTCGGATGTTTTTGTGAAAAACAAATCAATGCCAATGGATATTTGTTTGCTCTTCTAACTTATAGCAGATTTTATTTCCATGCTTAAACGTTGCAAGAAACACATGATCTTTGATATATTGTTCCGGTTTTTTAATGTAAATAGCATATAAATGCTAAATAAAAATATCTATAGTGATTTATATTTCATTAACTATAAAGTTGTTCCGGATATTGTTTTATAAAAAATTAATTATGTCAAATGATTGTTAGAAATCGCATAATTGACTAATATTACACTTATATTCTTTGACACTACGTCAATATAGTTTATTTATCAATATCAGTTGTTCCGAAATTTTTAATTTAAAACAAATTTATGTCAAATAATTTTTTTTCCAAAAATATCGACAATAGGTTATTCAGGATTTTAAAAAAAGAAAGTAATTTACTAGAAACGTTTATTGAAATCAATTTTTAGACTTTTTTTACAGTTAATTTTCTTGCCGAAACATAATAAAAGTTGTTTAATCGGTAAAGAATGTTCTGGATTTTGTTTCGAAAAAGAAATCGACCTACATTATCTTAATTTTCTTATAAATCGTCGCCAAAAATGATCCGAATTTTATATGAGAAATCTAATAACGCTAATAAATGTTTGAAATCCTTCTTCTAATAAATAAAACAATCTCATTTACGAAAATTGGTTGTTCCGGATTTTTTTTGAAAATAGTTTAACTCTATTTATGTAAAATCGCACTTCTCTCTTACACTACATTTAACTTTCTAGCTAAAACATTAGAAAATCTAATTATCGTTAATATTATGCTCCGATTTTTAAGGAAAACAACTTCCACAGTATGGTTTGAATAAATCTTTATAAGGCTATGGTACATCTAATAACAGACAAACCCACAAATTTAATTAACGGCATTTGATTAATCTGGAATTCTTATTTTCTCTCACTTTTAATATATAAACATCCGGAAAAATCTATTAAAGAAACTTAAAACTAATGCGACGTTTCGGAAGGGAAATTACATTTTAATCAGATTTGCAATAGCTTTTAGTCTTTTTTTTTTCGCTATTAACATAACGGACAGACAGACTGACAGACAAAAAAAAAAGCGTCTTTAATACTTTTATGCATATATATATATATATAAATGAAATGCTAAAAGAACTCACTCGGTGCACCAATGTCTATGAACCCTCGAGAAGCTGCCGTATAGAAGACATTTTTTAGTCTAACTAGGACGTGTGATGTAATGAAATTTTTTTCCTTTGACGTCATATGGAGTTAATTCTTTAAATGAAATGCTAAAAGATCTCGGTGCACCAATGTCTATGAACACTCGACAAGCTGCTCGTATAGATGATATTTTTTAGTCTAACTAGGCCGTGTGACGTAGTGGATATTTTTCCTTTGACGTCATATGGAATAAATTCTTTAAATGTTAAAACAACTCGGTATAGTAATGTTTTTTAAACCTCGTAATGTGACTCGCATTTTAAAAAGACATAATAGCTAAATTTAGATCTAATCTAGATTTTTTACATTAGATCTAGATTTTTTTTCTACACTAGAGCTAGATTTTTAAAACTAGATTTAGATTTAAGTTCTAATTAAAATCATTATAGAATCTAGATCTAGAATTTCTTGGTCTAATTTAGAATGTTTGTTGTTTTACATGTTTCGGATGTTCCTTAGGAGTTGTAGTCCAAACCTTCCGTAGGACGAAGGGGGATGGGAGCGGGCAGGGTTTGAACCTGGGACCATCGATGAATCCAAACTACAGTCCAGCGCGCAAACCGCACTTCCAGACAGCCATGATTTAGACTAGATCAAGATCTATAATTTTAATTTTTAGGCTTAAAGTGTAGATTTTTATTTCTAAAGTCTAGATTGTCAATATGTCAATATTGCAATGTTATAAAATACTAAAATTAATCTACTATTTTAATTTTTCATATTGCAATTAGTCTATTAATTGATTATCTAGTGTTTTTTTAAATAAAAATCTTATCTAAATTACATCTACATTATCCCAAATATATTTTTTAGATCTAGATCTAGTAGATATAGATATTGAGAATGCTAAATTAGTAGTTTAATTTAGGTAGATTTACATCCTCATTCTAGTTTCATTTAAAAGAAAATGTTCAATACCAAAGATTATCTAAAATCGCTCTTCTGACATTTTGTACATATCCGGTAGTTGTCATTCCGTAATGTTTAGGTATATTATCAATAGTAGGCTATTAGTTTGTAACCAGTTTGTCAATAGATTAAGAGCAATGCCTGGTCATGCGGTTAGCGCGCAGGACTGATTATCTCTACGGTCTCGGTTTCATACCCTGCACGATGCCATCCTCAGTCGACCAGCGAATATGCGGATCCGACAGGGATCCGTATCCCACGGGGGCGCCTCTGAGTTTGTGTTGCTCTCTTTGTAATCTTGTTCTTTCTGTACTTCTGAAATTTGAAGCTTTAAGAACGGGTGTGAGGTAAAACGTATCTGTTTTAATAACCGACATCATACAAGGTGTCATGTGGTCATCACAACAACCAACCGTCTTTACTTTTCCCAAGGTATGTCAGGTTCACATTACAATTTGGTGGACTCAGAACGTCCTAAAAAAAATCCTCTAATCCCAGTCTTCACCTGGACTTAAACTCAAGACCTTAGTTGATAGTTGCACACTATTTCAATGTAAGAAAATGTGTTAAGAGACTCAGTCGTGTTACCCTACTAACTCAGTCATGTTATCCTACTAACTCAGTCATAATATCCTACTAATTCAGTCATGTTACTCTACTAATTCAGTCATATTGTCCTACTAACTCAGTCATATTGTCCTACTAACTCAGTCATGTTATTCTACTAATTCAGTCATGTTACCCTACTAACTCAGTCATATTACCCTACTAACTCAGTCATGTTGCCCTATTAACTCAGTCATATTATCCTACTAGCTCAGTCATGTTATCCTACTAACTCAGTCGTGTTATCCTACTAACTCAGTCATGTTGTCCTACTAACTCAGTCATGTTGTCCTACTAACTCAGTCATGTTGTCCTACTAACTCAGTCATGTTACCCTACTAACTCAGTCATGTTGTCCTTATAACTCAGTCATGTTACCCTACTAACTCAGTCATGTTACCCTACTAACTCAGTCATGTTGTCCTACTAACTCAGTCATGTTACCCTACAAACTCAGTCATGTTACCCTACTAACTCAGTCATGTTGTCCTACTAACTCAGTCAACTAAAAAATATTTAATGTCATTTTAAAAAAAATGTAAGGTACTCAAACTTTACGATCTTTTGGGTAGTTGATGTAAGAGTCATCTATCTGTTTCTCTGACTCACTAAGGTGTCATATTGCCTGCACAACAAGCAATCGCATTTGCTTTTACTCATCTAACGTAAATAAATTTGTTTTCTGAAAGATTCGAACACAGAAAAGTTTTTTCTTTTATATTAATATTTACAGTTAAACCTGAAAGCATGGAATTTTTTTTTTTTTTTTTTTTTTAGCGTAAAGGTATAATTTAAATGGCTTTGGAGGACATACAATGAAGATAATCCTAACAATTGTTAATAATATAAAAATGTTATTTAGGTCAATAATAGTTAGAATATTCGGGAATATTGTTTTAATTATATAATAATTTTAATAAAAGTTAACACTAGCGAGACGAACTAAAAATTGAAACGTATTTTATCGTGTACTGTTATCCTTCCGTATTAACATATTAAAATTGTCAACTCAATAGGTTAATGTAATAATCTTAATTTAGCTTTAGCTTTAAAGTAATATTACTCAGGATAGTCTCATTACAAATTACTCTCATCTATCTATCTATAATTCTCTTCATGGCTCAATAGTTTGGACACCACCAAGAAGTCATGAAAATATCACTCTTTTATTACTGCAAGTCGGACTAGAGTTACCCACATAACCTTAGTGACAAAAAAAAAAGGTGGGTTCGGGGGGGGGGGGAGAAGTAATTTACTCTGTATTCACCCGTCTCTAAATAGCAGGGCCGGACTTAACCATTGTGGGACCCTATTCGAAACGGACCTCGCGGGGCCAAGTTTGGTTAGGGATACAGATAGTACATGAAAATTAAGAGTTTGTATTGGATAATAAATTCGTCTTTGGATTTTATTCATTCTTTACTACGTACAGAATTACTTTACGAGTCTTAGGTGTAGCGAAGTCCTACAGTATATCATAAAAATTCTGTTTCCTACATGGATCACGCTCAATAGCAACAATTATCAAATGTTTCAATCTATCTTTGAGATTTGTTGACCTCAAGTAATTCCTCATTAGTTTGAGGTGCGAGAAGCTTCTTTCACCAGATTCCACGATTACGGTATTGCATGATGCTGTTGTTGTTTTTTTTTATCGCGCGTAGTATTGGCGTTTTCCATATTGAATGACACCTCAAAATGACAATTTTTGTCTATATATTTCAGGAGATTTGTATGAGTTTTCAAAAGATTTAAATAATTTCCATAGATTTCCAGGCCTTTTTCGTATATTTTGCAATTTCAGGAGATTTCCGGGAGCTCCTGATAAATCTGGAGGCCGCGGGAAATCTGTTATAAGTTATAAAACGGTTTAATTTAATAATTTTTACACCTAGAATTAGCGCGGGTCCTATGAAATTGCGGGGCCCTTTGTGGTCGCATAGGTTTCAGTGGCCTAGCCGGCAATGCAAAATAGCGGCGTATGCTACGGCGTGGGTCGACTAGTTGTATATATATGATATAGTGGTCTAAACGATTTAGTGGTCGATATGATATAGTGATCTAAAAGATATAGTGGTCTAAAAGATATAGTGGTCTATACTAGTCTATATGATTAATTGACTTTTCGGAAATATTGTTCTATAGTGCATTCTTCAGGATGTAGTGGCGAAGACATAACACTAGCATTTGTTAACTTGAATGTTTCCAGAATGACGTACTGACCAGCAACCACTACCAGGCCGAGAGTCTTCACAAAAGTTCCAGCTCTAAGAAGGACATTCATTCTTTCAACTTTCACCAGGTTCACCCTACGGGCAGCAACGTCCTAACCAATAGACAGGTAAATAATGCATCTTGAAACGGTTCTGACGTCGTGGCGTTGAGGCTACGAATATTTTTATCTATGGCGGATACCTTATAAAAACTTTTTTTCCCCCCTTACTTCTTTGGTGTATCCGATGTACAGGATATAGGGAGTATTGAGAATCTTTTTTTTTTTTAAGTTTACGATGGTAGTGTATACAAAGAAAAGAAAGTGATAGGTAGATATGAATTGGCGATATAATAGAATTTAAACAAAAAAGTAAGAAAAGTGAGTGTTTTCAAGAGGTTTCAAAATGAGTACACGAAATAAACAAAGTTAAGGACTCCATATTGAAAGAATATTTTTACCAACGAAATTGTAAAATTACTTAGCGAGCTAAACAAGGAAAATATATTTTAAAGCTGATTTAAATCATATATTAATACTGCAGGAAAAAGCTCACGTTTTCTAGAAAAAAAAAACATAATTAGCTAAAACTAATAGAGTCACTAACTGGTTAATTTTGTCATTGATTGACGTAATGTCATCAACTATGAATATTTAGGTAAAACTTCAACTTGATCCGAGGATGGGAAATATTAGAAAAAAATGTGTACACACAGTAATAAGGTGAATAAATCCATTTATATAGCCACATCTATCAATAAGTAGCATTTCTTTTCATTAGTTGATGCAAAAAAAAATTAATTACCAATAATTTCTTTTTATTGATTCATGTTTTGTTAGGTACAATAACTTTTTTTTAAATTTAAGTACAATAAATAATTTTGTAAAGTTTTAACTTGATCCGAGAATGGGGTGCTGGAGGAGAAATAACGTGTACAAAAACAGTACTTGACAGAGAGCTGGAGTTGATATAAGATTTGTAACAAAAATGTGATTCTACAGTAGTGAAAAGTGAAAAAAAACTCTTTGCCTTATCAAATTCTTTGATCATTAGGTCCATACTTTCCACACCACACCAGATATACACAAAAAACAACACACCACACCAGATACACACACACACCAGATAAACACACACACAACCACCAGATACATACACACGCACACACACACGCCTAAGCTTTCTATTTATGGATTCGCCTCCATGTTTTGAAATCTTCACTAGCATGTTTAGATTGTTAGGACATGGCTGCAGACTTGAGTAGACGTCTCCTCATCTTCTTCTTCTTCCTCGTTTTCATTGTTGTGTTGGAGCATGCAGACGACAAGTCCGATGCCAATACACTAGATGAGCTGCACAGTGGTTTCCAAATCAAGCAGCTCTCCGTATAGTTTCTTTCTATAGGGGGTGTTTTGGGACCAATGATTTGCAGAGGTGTCTAATCTGGGTCTGTAGAATTTGTATTGATCAGAAGATAGGTTGCGGGTTTCTGTGCTGGTAGTATTACTTGTAAGTTTGAAGCAATGCACACACAGATCAAGGCACTTACAATAAAATAAATCAACAGGTGATTATAGAGTGTGAATGTTTAACTTTTTACCTCCGTAACTATTTGTCCACGTTCTGACAGAATTGTTCTTTTTTTTCACATTTGTACTTTCTACCCTGTTTTGATTTAACTTCAATAACATCTTTGCAATCAGAAAACGTTACTTTTGGTATAGAACTATAGGAGAATGCATGCTCTTTTTATCAAACACAAAATTAAAGTTTATAAAATCAAAAATTGAATTAATTGGGCTCAAATTAACGATGGTGTCGTTTATTAGGAGAGAAAGAGTTAATCAAGAACGTGTACAGTCTAGTCTCAGTCACTACAATAAACGATGTCAATCTTATGAAAACCTAACTTCAACTCTTCGTTTATGTATAACAAAAATGCAGCCTCGCTTTCAGACCATGCGTTCTAAAGGAAAGATGTTATTAAGGTCATCTGTTTCTTTGGCCAACGGTTAACGAGCAGGGTGTCATGTTGCCAGCACAACGACCAATCGCCTTTACTTTTCCCGAATTTAAGTCAGGTACCCATTAGAGCTGGGTGGACTCAGGGGCGCCCTAAAAATCACGAAGTTAAAAATCCCAGTCTTCAATGAGATTCGAACACAGGACCCCAGGTTGGGAAGCAAAACGCTTAACCACTCAGCCACCGTGGGGGGAGGGTTTTATTTTGAATTTATGTCGTCGTAATTGCGCGTTCACTAGCAGTCATCTAAAGTGCGTTTCTTTAGTAATTTGTGTGCGGATCACTTGGTAAAGAATGCATTCTCCTCACCAGCTCCTAAACATGTGCCTCTCTCTACAATTCCTTTAGGCTGCTCACCCCCACCGTCACCATGACGACAACCTCAGCGACGCCAGCGGTGACCTCAGCACCAGCGACAGCGGCAGGGGCGGCAGTGATGTGGAGCTCCAAAGCCACGGCGGGGTGTCTAAGGACTCAGGTATGTGGGACTAAGTTCCTGGTTAAGTCTACTCGTCCTTTGTTCCAGTAAATTAAAATATTTCTGTTCATCATTCTGTTGTCACTGTTGTAACATTTCACACTCTCTTAAGATCCTTAATGTCTTCTGACCTGGATCACCCAACCATCAATCCATTTCATTAAATCATTTCATCCAATTCATTTCACTCAATCAATTCCACCCAATCCATTTTACCCAATTATTTCACCCAATCCATTTTATCCAATCACTTCACCCAATCCATTTCACTTAATCAATTCCACCCAATCCATTTCACCCAATCCACTTCACCCAATCCATTTATCAAATCCATTTCACCCAACCCATTTGACACAATTCATTTCACCCAATCCATTTCATCTAATCCATTTCACCCAATCCATTTCACCCAATCCATTTCCCCCAATCCATTTCACCCAATCCATTTCATCCAATCCATTACACTTATTTCGTTGTACTCACTCGTTACAATCACTTTTTTTTTTACTGTTCAAATCCTCTTCTAATTTTTTTTTATTACTTCTAACCGAACTGAACACAGAGAATACAATGACTGTAATAAGAACAGTCTGTAACACTAGGACTACATTGACGGAGACACTTCTCGTCCACAGCCACCACTAATTAACCACAAATCATTATGTTCTAACCAAATGTTTCGCCGGACCATGTCGTCGATCTCTTGACCAGCTCGACCGAGTCCAGACATTAAATTGCACACACCAAGCACACCCACAAATATTCTTACAGCCAAAAACTCAGCAAAAACGCACAAGTGTCAAAAACCATTACCATCTCGAGATATTACACGATGCCTTGTAAATGTTTGAAAACCTGGCTATTTCATTACCATGCCAGCTAGTTTCAAATGTGGAATATTTAAACAGAACAGTGTCTCCCAAACTGTATTCCTTGTTCCGCAAGGCTTGAATTGGTGTTCCACGAACTACTGAGAAAACTAACTAGTAGGCCACCACGTGCATTAATTTCCCTAAAAAATAAGCAGTGTTCCGATAAATACTCGAAGAATGTGCGAAGTGTTCTGTGAAGGAAAAAAGTTTGAGAAACTCTGGAAGATACAAAAAAAAACAACAACAAGAAATAGGTTTATATTTGAAAGTTATAGAAGTATCAATAATTTAAAGCTTAACTATACTTCTTCGACTGAGAATCAAACCCAATTACATGGAGCATAGGTATTTAGCCAATTTTGAAATAACTATACAAATAGAATTCAGACTCTGTTTACAGTTGCAATTAATACTAGTGGGGAGTGTTATGATGCGGATTCATAGTAGAAATTAGGGGAGGGGTGATTTGAAAAAAAGGGGATCCTTTGGGTACATTATTAACATTGTCTATGATTGAAATGAGTTTAGGAGTGAATAGGCAAAAAGTGGGAGATGCTGAGTTGATAAATAAAAAAGGAGAAGGGATATTGAGATATAAGATAAGAGAAAGCATGTCTCTTTAGTGTTTGTGTGTAGTTTTGTGTTGACTTTATTTTATTGTGATTATAAAGATGAGAACAAAATCAAGGAGTTAAGTTTAAGTGAAATTTGTTACTATTGTGATTAAAGAATTGCACTTTAGACCAAATAGACCAAGAGTTCATTTAATTACGTGTGCTAATAGACCAAAACTTGATTTAAATATGGTGCAAATAGACCAAGACTTGAATTAAATACGTGTACATATAGACAAAGACTTGATTTAAATATGTGTGCAAATAGACCAAGACTTGATTTAAATACGTGTACATATAGACCAAGACTTGATTTAAATATGTGTGCAAATAGACCAAGACTTGATTTAAATACGTGTACAAATAGACCAAGACTTAAAATATGTGTACAAATAGACCAAGACTTGATTTAAATATGTGTGCAAATAGACTAAGACTTGATTTAAATATGTGTGCAAATAGACCGAGACTTGATTTAAATATGTGTACAAATAGACCAAGACTTGATTTAAATATGTGTGCAAATAGACCTAGACGTCATATTAAAATCTAACTTCTCCACCAGCTCTATCAAATCCCATTGTAGTGCTGACTGTATCTAATCAATGTTCTTCTTCCACTTCTAAATACCGACGTCCTTCCTTTGTAGTTATGCCACTACACAATGACTACATTGCAATAATGTTTACAAATGATATTAATATTGACTGCATAAAATTGGTATTGACTGTGTTGAATAATGTTGTCAAAATCTCAATTTTATACCTAACTTTCGACTTAGCATAGCTATTGATAGAAAATGAAAAAAAAAATTCCGCTGTTGGTGACTGTATCATACTAAGCAACGTAACAATTGTTATCATTATTTATTAGTTGGCATCACATGCCTCAGACTTCCTCGTGTATTTGAAAGTCTCGCCATTGGATTAGATTTAAACCCTTTGAAATTTCTTGACACAATTATCTTCCCTGACTTCAAGATTTATGCTCTTTTCGCTTTGAATACGTTTCCACATTTTGTGGCATCTCTCTTCCATCAACCTCCCCCGTCATTCTCAATGCCCACATACACACACACACACACACACCCCTGAATCTCTTAGTCCGCGGCGATAACACGATAACGCTCAGCCATAACGTCAGTCGTCCCTATCATATCACGTCGCGTCTAGAGAGAGACATATCGAAAGAGCTGAGGGAGGGAATAAGAAAAGGGGGGGGGGGGAAGGGCTTTCCTCATAATCGCCAGCTTATCCAGCCTCCTCCCTCTTAACCAAGCACGTGTAATCCAGCTCCACGCTCATCCTCTTTAAAGCTACGACGTTATTAATGCGCTTTAGGGTGCGATAAGGTGCCCACCAGGGGGCCCATGTGTGGGAGACGAGGTGGGCGCTGAACAGGCTATTAGGATCAGGGGCGGGAGATGCACTCAGTGGATACTGCATGTCCTCATTTAGTTTGGATTAAAAGAAGGGACTAGAGAAGACGTGAGAAGATATTATTATAACATTTTATATTTAGATCTCGCTGTTACAATTTCCTTTCATGATCTCTAGGATTCTCAGAAATTAGCCTGTCCCAGACACAAATAATAGGTGATAATTATACACAGGTGCTTTTTTTAAAATATCCATTTCATGCTATTGCTTTATTCAATACTGTAATGTAAAAGGGGAAGGGGTGGCTGAGTGGTTAAGATTTTGGCTTCCGAACCTGGAGTCCTGGATTCGAATCTCGGTGAAGACTGGGGTTTTGAATTTCTAATGGATACCTGACTTAAGTTGAGGAAAGTAAAGGCAGTTGGTCGTTGTGCTGGCCACATGGCACCCAGCTCGTTAACCGTTGTTGAAAGAAACAGATGACCTTAACATCATCTGCCCTATAGACTGTATGGTCTGAAAGGGGAACTTGAATTTACAAGTAATGTAAAAAGCCCCCCATTTTCAGTCAAATTTAAGCTCATATGTTTCTATGGTCTAGGGTGTCATGTGACCAGCACAACCGTCTCAACTAGTAAAATTAAAGTTGGGTACTCATTATTCATTGGGATTTGAACTTGTGAGTCAAGCGCTTCACTTCTAGGCCACCACACCGCTTGTTGTAGTTAAAGAGAAATTTGTATTAGCTATAATTCTTAATGTGAACCAACTGGACTCAATAAAGGCTAACCGAATAGACGCCTGTCACCATCCACCTCTCAATACATCTCATATTCTTCTTCCGTAGTAGCTACCAAACAATATCTACGGATTAAACTATTCAACTGTATAGATACTCTTTATTACAACACTTCATATTAAATTTTAGAGCGATTCATGTATATACACTATCCGATTTCAAATTGGAAAGACGATTTTTAAAAAATCATAGCTTTTATATAGCGCTACTTTCATGCTTATAGCTTGCTCAGAGCGACATGGTTCAATCTCATTTGTGGACCAGCCTGAGGAGGGGTTCTTGGAGAAGGTTTTTCCGTGCTGCCTTTGAACCCAACTCTGTTTGAGACGGATGTCGAACATCGAGCCCCCCCTTCATAGGTAGCCAAGCCAAGTCAAGTTCAAGCGTACTTAGCCTCTCGACCGCAGAGGCGTAGTAAGGTACCGCTTTGGACAAGGCGGGCACGATGCCCGGGCGCCATCCTCAGTGGGGGACGCCACACACAGCGAGGTGCCTAAAATATAAAGTTTGTGTAGATATTTTAGCTAGATAATGCATTCTACAGTTATTTGTACTATATGATTATTAAATTCTTTTTACTTAGGCGGCTATATTTCAATGTGATGGTCATAGAAAATGGGGGAGGGGAGGCGCCAACAAAGTACTTTGGGCCCACGTTTTGCTCACTACGCCTCTGGACCATACTTTATTCACGCCCTGAAAAGGAGGCTGATTAAAATTACGACGTTTATTGTGGTAAAATACTTCATGGTCCTTTACTTTGAGAGCTCCTTCTAGTTCTTTTAACAGCTATATGGTGTTACTTGGTGCATTGAGTTAGCGCCCATGTTGATTGGACGTAATATCCGAATGACCTCCCTTGGGTTATCTTAATGGCAGGTCCCCGTGAGTAAAACTCCAGATTGAGCGTGTGATCTAAGCGTGGCGCGCTTCCTTAGCGTTCGCTAATTTACTGCTCCCAGTATGATTATTGAATTGCTCGGCAGAGTCTGGCCGGGATGGTCCTGCCTCAGCCAAGTGAACCTTTTTTTTTTGTCTCTGTTTTAGCCCCCCAGAGACTTCCATGCCCTTATTTATGCGCCCTTTAGCAGATGACCCGTGCCTCTTTTATCTGTTTGAGAGAGGAAATTATTTCTATGAATACTCACGCTAGAGTTCAGGGCATCGAGTTTCAAATAGGCTCACCTATGCGTATAGTAGAACTAGAACATTACAGAGATAAAGTGTTGAAGGTGTGTTCCCGCTTAGCAGTCACGTGACATAAGTTGATTAAATGCAGTTTTGTTCTTTGACTGACAGTGACTGTAGTTTTAAAGAGAACCCCCACCTCCATTCTTCGATTAAGTATTTAAACATCAACCCCACATTCTTCGATTAAGTATTTAAACATCAACCCCACATTCTTCGATTAAGTATTTAAACATCAACCCCACATTCTTCGATTAAGGAGTTAAACATCAACCCCACATTCTTCGACTAAGGAGTTAAACACCAACCCCCATTCCTCGATTAAGGAGTTAAACTCAGAACTCATTAATCTTGCAATAATCTTTGTATTAAAGCAATAAGACTTAAGTACCCCTTTCAGACCTTCAAGGTCTATAGGGCAGCTCGTCTGTTACTATGGCTGACGACTAACGATGGCGTCATGTGGACAGCACAACGACCAACCGAAAGAAATAGAAGAAACTCTCAAGTTCATTTCGAGACACACACACGCACGCACGCACACACACACACACACACAGAAAAAGAGAAAGAGAGAGAGAGGCCCCTATCAATTAGGTTTTTTTTTTTTTTGTTTCTTAAACTAACGTGATATTTACATGTTCGGACGTACTTCCACACACTGAAGACAAACAGCATTGAATACAATTTCCAAGAGTTTAATTTTCTTCAAACCCAGCTCAGCAAAATGACTACTCCATCAGATGAACCAATAGTCTTATGAAACATATATCACGTGACTAACAAATACTACCCATGTTAAATAAAACACAGTGGATATTTGCTAGACTAATGACCAATGACCTCGAGATCAAGTCTCGTTTAGATGAAAAATACTTTTTAGACAGCTACATAATTCTCTTGTGCCCTTCTTCCAAGATACTATCTGTCTGTCGCCCGCCTACTTGTTGAGATAAATATAGGTCATCTATGTCATCTGTTCATCTGCCCTCTTTATTTCAAAATCTGGTACAGATCTGAGTTTAAGATCGGTTGCTCTGTGTTACTAGTAGTATTAGCCTTCAATACTGAATCGACCCTTCTATTCGCCCAACCTAAAAATAGAACAAGTTACTAACAGTAATACCGATGGGAAGCTTAAATCAAACTAAATAAACTAACACAGTACCATACATCAGTGAGCTACATTATTACACAGTAGACAGGAGAACATCCTATCTGATCTACTTTAGTAACAGCCACATGGGCTATAAGTCATAAGAGCTATTGCCTCATACTCGTACACCCCTAAACAAATGTCCTGGTTGACCATAAACCAGTCTGTCCTATCCAGTAGACCAGCCAGGTCACATCCCGCATCGAAACTTTGCGTCATCTTGGCCAGAATCGATGACCAGTGACCATTAAAAACTGCCAGCCACTTTCATGTAAATCATGGACTTTTCAAGTATGTAGCTTTTACTATGTAGCTTTTGGTTCAACGTGGACTGGTCCTATTTATACAGCATGACACCGAACAGAACATCTACGTATTTCAAAGCATTAAACAATACATTCATGTATTTCAATACAATTAGCAGTATTTTGTTCATCTATGTATTTCAATACAATTAGCAGTACTCTGTTCATCTATGTATTTCAATACAATTAGCAGTATTCTGTTCATCTATGTATTCCAAGACAATAAGCAGTACTCTGTTCATCTATGTGTGGGCGCATTGGTTAAGTGGTTTAGCGCTTGGCTTTCGAATCTCGGTAAAGACTGAGTTTTGAATTTCGGGATTTTAAGGGCGCGCCTGAGTCCACCCAACTCTAATGGGTAAAGGAAAGTAAAGGTGATAGTTCGTTGTGGTGGCTACATGACACCCTGCTCTTTAACCGTTGGCCAAAGAATTAGATGAGCTTTACACCATCTGCACTAAAGATTGCAAGGTCTGAAAGGGGAACTTTACTGTTCATCTATTATTTCAAGACGATTAGCAGAACTTATATTTCAATTTACATAACAGAACATCTAGGTATATCAACTCACTGAATTATACATTAAAGTATTTAATGCACTGAACTATACATCAAAGTATTTCATTGCTCTAAACTATGTTACCTTTGAAAACGGCAGTCAACATCTGTAATAAAATTTAAACTCTAAATGTCATCACACTATTGCTGTAAAGAAGAATATTTATATAAATTTTATCACTGGCATTGAAGTATACAACTATTTCAAAGCACTGAACTATACATCTAATTATTTCAAAGCACTGAACTATACATCTAATTATTTTAATGCACTGAACTATACATCTAACCATTGTAATGCACTGAACAATATATCTAATTAATTCATGATAAATATACTGAACAAAATCTCAAAGTAATTCATTAATTACTTCATTTCAGGTGATTCATCATTTACTTCGCAGCGAGTTTTCAATTCACATAACAACCTCAGCAGCGTCAGCAGCACCAGCAGCAACGTATTCAACAACAGCAGCGCTAGCGTCAGGGGGGGTGCCAGCAACAAGTCTGTTCATTTCCAGAACATCCACCCTGACCCTGTGAATGTCGGCTCTTTTCTGTCGCCCATGGCGTCAGCGTCTTTCATGGGCCGCCAGCCCCGTGTGGCGAACTACGCCATTGGAGGAGCCCCCACCACCATGGCTGGTGCTTCGGGTTCGCCGCTCTTCGCCCCGAACTTAAGCCCGAATGAGGTGATAAGTAATCGCCATGCCACTTTTAACATGAACGGGCGCCGGCCTAGTCCGTCCAGCCAAGCAACGGATGGACACCGAAATCAGTCTTTAATAAACTTTTCCGCCCACCCAAGCACGAGGCACCCGATCCCATTCAACCCCACCGGCGTGGAGAGCACAGACTTGACTTCTGGGCGAAGATCCAACATGTCCCAGAGGTCGAATTCCGGGATGGACGTCACATGGGATGCTGACACCACAACCTCTGGCAGCTATACAGTGGATCCTCAGGAGCTTTGTGATGAGATTGACAAGCTCTTCTTCGATGAAGTCAAGGATGTGATTGTGTAGGTGCTAAACTCAGTCCCACAGAAACACACTCGTTAAGACATTAATGACTAAAGCATGTCTTTTTGGAAGCTATCGACCATCCGTAATAGGCAAGAAAAATAATGAAACGGACCAAATGGTAAAAAAAAAATAATAAATGATTCAACACACAAACAGATTACGCAATTGTAGTTTACAAAAAAACAAAAAACATCTATCCATTTCGTCGTCGTTTGTTAGAGACTGTACCACTAATGCCTATTTCTCTATGATTCCAGTCATCTTAAAAGAAATATCATTGGAAAGTGCATTAACAAGAAGACTAAAATATTCAGAAACTGTAAACCACAAATGTGACAAGTATTTATTGGTTATAAAAAAAAAAAAATTAAAAAAAATTGTATAGATATGCCGATTGTTTAATAAATCAATTGTCCATTCTCTTATATGAATGTTATACCTTTAACAAGAAAGAAAAAAAAATATGAATGTTATAACTTTGTAATCACATAATACTACATGTGACTTATCTGTTTCAGATGACATACAATTGACACCATACCTTTGAAATTTTTAAAATGCCCCCACTTGAAGGGGTGGAGGCCAAATGAGTGTTTATTTACATTGGATATATGCAGGGGCCCCAAAAGTGGTCAAGCCCAGAGTCCCAAATGATGTCAAATTCCTAGCTACGCCCCTGCTCGTTGCTTTATTTGAACCTTCTGCTCACAATGCAGGAAAGTCGGAATGCTAAATAAAAGTTAAGATGGAAGAAAAAGTACTGAGTCGTCCTGTAACACCTGTGTCAAACATGTATGTGTCCCTCTGGCTCAGAAAGGTGTATCACTGGCATAGACTATTTCCACATACTTAAGTATCTTATCTTATAAATTACAGACGTTACTTCAAAACAAGAAAATAGCAACGTCCTACGCATTTCATGTGACAATCCTAGTCATGCATGTTAATCAATGACTTAAACTCAAAATCATTGGTTTACATGGCTGATTCAGGCAACCCATCCCATGTTCTAACAGCTCTAGGGAATCAGAAGCACTTGTACGAAGTTGTTCTAGCAAATGGAACACGAACTGTACTCTCAAATCGGTCTATTCCATGCATACAGAGTAGGAACATTAGGTTTAGTGTGAGTTCAGGTGTCATTGAGTCTCTACTAGCTTTAAACACCAAACATTCGGTGTGCATGTACAGTCATTTTAAATTGTGTACAAATATCACTAGTTATTGTTGCTGTAAATATTGTACATATGCTAGTGTATCTTTATGTCTATCTATTTATTTGTTGAACTATTTGGTTTCACTGGCAATGTAGCCTTTTGTCTGTGTGTTTGACTGAATCGTTTAACCCTTAAGATGCGTATGGGTTTGGCCTCTTAATATCAAAATAGTAATTTCATTTTGTATGCATTCATTGTAAAACAGCTCTGCACGTTAAGGGTTAAAAGCAACTTTAGTAAGTGACATGGTTCTTTATACAGAGACGTCCATTTCATAAACATTGGAACCTGTTGTCAAAGGAACATAAAAATATTTTTGCTGCTAAACCTTTGAGCTTCTTATAAGTGGATAAATATGTCTCTGGTTGTTAGCAGATAAACTGAATCCCTTCTGACACCATTACATCATAGAGTAAAGAATAACTCACAAGTCAATGTTTAAAATAACTGTATCAATGGTAATGAATGAACAGCGTGTACGTGACTGTATAAAATTATGATGTATGATTGTACAGATTGTGATGTATGAGTGTACGAATTGTGACGTGTTAACTGATTGGTGTATGACTGTGTAAATCAATCACAGAAGCCGGTGAGTTGGAAGCTGCTTTTGAGTCTCGTCACTGAATCGTTCGACTAAATCTTTCAAATCACTTTTGATTATTTCTATTTATGTTTGATAGATACCGATTTTAAAAATAAAAACAATCGATGCTAATTTGTAATTTATTTATAATTATTGCCACATTGGATTCTATTGCGTCATTGTTTTGTTTATGTTTGTCTGCTTGTCAGATGTAGCTAATGGCGCCCATTTTCAAATTGTTGATGTAGATTTTATATTTATGTAAAAAAAAAAAAAAGCTTGCTGGTTTTATACATTGTTGGTTGGGACTCAAACTGAAACCAATCGTGATAGTAGGAATGAGCACTGACCTTTAACGTCTCAACCCGTGAGCAGCTTAAACCAATATCTTGATGCGACTGCCACAGGTCTGTAGTGCCCACGGGTTGTGACGTCGCAGGCCAGTGTTCAGGCCTTCCATAACGACTGGCCTCGCTCTAATCCTGACAGTTTTATATATGGACATGATTTCTTTCGCTGCATTTATATGTGTTAGCATTATGTATATGACCATATGATGATATCAGATTAGTTAATATTCAAACCTAATGTGTTGGCATAATATATGTATGAAAGCGACTCTATCATTTGCTTATACTTTTGGGCTTGTTGTATCGAGGTATTCCATTAGTGTGAGACATTGTGGTCTGGTGGGTGGTTCTTCAAGTACAACTTTCAACTAACAGCTGTTAGTTTCTTCTTTTGCTGCTATAAATGAATTATTAGCACAGTATTATTAGGTGTCCGAATAATATTGAGTTTAACATAAATACAGATTTATATTTTATGGCTCCATTTCTCTTGAGAAACTGTACAACGGATACGCTCAGGGCGTTTACAGGCCTTGATTTCTTCGAGTCAGCGTAGGATCTGTTTTGACTAAACGTGCGGTACTGTGAAAGCCAATACAACAGAACCAGAATTCTTCATTTTCTGTATCTTCGTGTTTCAAAAACAATTTGCGGGAGAGAAAGCGCAGCCTGGAAGGTGGCGAGGGGGGGGGGGGGTCTAGAGGCCTGTATGTGGCAAGTCAAGACCAATCAGCTTGTTATGTTGTATGTTGAAAATTGTATTTATTTAATGATGTTCGCTGAACGATGTGTGAGCCAACTGGTTGTACTTATTGCCGTGATGAACTGATGTTCGGTATATTGTATAATTGTTATAAAAACTGAACTTTTCATTAATAAAATATTTTCAATTTTTTACAAACTTGTTGACTTATTTGCTTTGATTTTAGAATGAGTTTTGTGTTGTTGTTTTTTTTTAGATATAAATAAGCAAATGAACACTTACTTTTAATAACGTGATGAGATACCTAACAAGAACATAATTATGAGGAAGACTAGACGTCCAAAGCCCAATGCTTTGCTGTCTTGCCAACAGAACATAATGCTTGTTTTCAGAAATGGCATTCTAAAATCTAAATGCTATAGGTCAGTGTGCTTGCCTTTATATTACGAAGTGTAGCTATGACACAATGAAATGTCCAAACGTGATTCTAAAACCAGACGTCACTTCCAGTAGCTCTAGTGTAATCAGTCTATGAATAGCAACCAAACCGGTTTGTTTTGTTTTGTTTTTGGTGGCTTCTCAAGAAAAAAAAACCTTTATCCCTACTTTAATTCAAATATAGTAATGTAGCAACCATGTTGCAAAGGGGTTTTTTTTAAGCACAGGCCTACGAGCAGTTGGGGCCCAAACGGTCTCTTGCTAGAGAAAAATGTAATGACTGTAAGAGTTAAATAGTTCAAAATATTACTGAATCCTGGTGAAGACTGGGATCTTTATATCAACCGAAGCGATAATGACAACTGAACTCACATTTGAAGCCCTAAAGAGACGATCCCTTTTACCTGTCACAAGGCAGTACTGCTGCAGTCCTGTCACAAGGCAGTACTGCTGCAGTCCTGTCACAAGGCAGTACTGCTGCAGTCCTGTCACAAGGCAGTACTGCTGCAGTCCTGTCACATCACTAGCAAATGTCTCATTGGACACTGTTAAAGTGACTACAATGAATTTTTTATCCATTTAACGAAGCTTGCCCCTGGATGTGTCAGAGGATTAATATTGATTCATTTCCATATTACTAATTGATAACCAATGTGATAAATTATTTTTTTTTGTAATAGTTTTTTCTTTCTTATTGCGATGCATATTTACTAATTAGGATACATGAATTAATAGTATGAGTGTACAGCAAAATTAAATCCAAATTAATGTCAATTTTATGTTTTTTGCTGTATAATACAACGCTGGCAATGTAATGTTCTACTGAAAATAAAACGTTGGCTTTATATATTATAAGTATCTATATTAGATTTTAAACTCAACCCCTCTCCCTTGGCTGCACTTGGTCTAGTGATGGTCTAACATGAAAATTTCAACTACAATAAACAAAATAAAAGCAAACAACAGTTACCGAATTCCCCGGTGGGGAATTTCATTTCGGGGAGGGGGAGGTTGAACCCCAAAATCAAGCAGCTCCATTTGCTTCCTGTCACGCTTAATTTACTAGAAGGGGTTTATTGTCTTAATCCCAAACCCGAACCCACGGTTCCTTGCTAGGTCATTGTTTAAAACTTGAAATAGACTTTTTTTTTTACATGATGATATTTGTGATAGTAAGAGTATGTGTTTTGCGTGGCTGGTAGTGCAGTGTGTGTGCCTGTGTATGAAATGACCAGTGGACCTTGAGTGTTTATAGTTTGAGTGAACAGCAGCGTGTCAGGACTGTGTAAAAGGAAGTCAGTTTAGAGAACAAGTGGCTGGGGTAGAGAACATAAATAGAGACTAATAAAATCATTGTGTTTATTGAAGCTCATGTTGTTTTAGTGGGTCCATTACAATATTCAAATTATTTTTACAGAAGTAGATGCAATTCCTTGTCACCCAGTTTTTGAAAACAAATAATTTACTTTTGATAATTCATCATTAGTTTTTACTTCATGAGGAACACTGTATTAATACTTTTATACCATCAAATAAAATAGTACAATGCTCAGGTAGTTTTCCAGAAATGGGGTGTTGGGGGTCAGGGATATCTGATATTGTGTTGATTGTTTTGGAGTAGAGGATACTTGTATCATTTTTCTGTATTTGGCGGGTTCAATGGTTAGGATGGTTAGGTAGTATGTCTTTGATATTAAATACTATTTCAATTACTAGTATTATATTTTTAGGTTAATCACTTTTCAATTGTTTATGATTTAATACTTGTGAGTTATGAGAACTTACAAATAAAAACATATGTATATATATATATATAAAAAAAAGCCCATAAAAGAGGCAAAGAAAAGAACAGAGGCCTAAGGCCCAAGGATTCCTAGGATGATAAAGCTAACATTGAATAGCACAAATTCTGAGGTTTGCTTTAAACAAAAACAACAAATAAAAAACTAAATAAATGAAATTACTAGCGAAAGTTACAGCTGAAGATAAGTGGTTGGTACTAAAATCTGACACATGTGCTCCTCTCTCTCTCTCCCTCCCCTTCTCTCTCCCTCTTTCTTTTTCTTTTTCCCTCTCTCTCTCCCCCCTCCCTCTCAGTTTCTCTCTTTCCCCCCTCCCACTCTCTCTCTCTTCTAAACACTCTCTTTCTCTCTTCTGAACCATGTTTCTGACAGTCTTTCTTTCTCCTCTCTACCGCCACTCTTTCTCTCTCCTCTACCGCCACTCTTTCTCTCTCCTCTACCGCCACTCTTTCTCTCTCCTCTACCGCCACTCTTTCTCTCTCCTCTACCGCCACTCTTTCTCTCTCCTCTACCGCCACTCTTTCTCTCTCCTCTACCGCCACTCTTTCTCTCTCCTCTACCGTCACTCTTTCTGTCTCCTCTACCGTCACTCTTTCTCTCTCCTCTACCGCTACTCTTTCTCTCTCCTCTACCGCCACTCTTTCTCTCTCCTCTACCGCCACTCTTTCTCTCTCCTCTACCGTCACTCTTTCTCTCTCCTCTAACGCCACTCTTTCTGTCTCCTCTACCGTCACTCTTTCTCTCTCCTCTACCGCTACTCTTTTTCTCTCCTCTACCGCCACTCTTTTTCTCTCCTCTACGGCCACTCTTTCTCTCTCCTCTACCGCCACTCTTTCTCTCTCCTCTACCGCCACTCTTTCTCTCTCCTCTACCGCCACTCTTTCTCTCTCCTCTACCGTCACTCTTTCTCTCCTCTACCGCCACTATTTCTCTCTAATCTACCGTCTCTCTTTCTCTCCTCTACCGTCTCTCTTTCTCTCTAATCTACCGCCACTCTTTCTCTCTAATCTACCGCCACTCTTTCTCTCCTCTACCGCCACTCTTTCTCTCTAATCTACCGTCTCTCTTTCTCTCCTCTACCGTCTCTCTTTCTCTCTAATCTACCGCCACTCTTTCTCTCTAATCTACCGTCACTCTTTCTCTCCTCTACAGTCTCTCTTTCTCTCTTCTACCGTCTCTCTTTCTCTCCTCTACCGCCACTCTTTCTCTCCTCTACCTCCACTCTTTCTCTCCTCTACCGCCACTATTTCTCTCCTCTACCGCCACTGTTTCTCTCCTCTACCTCCACTCTTTCTCTCTCCTCTACCGCCACTCTTTCTGTCTCCTCTACCGTCACTCTTTCTCTCCTCTACCGCTACTCTTTTTCTCTCCTCTACCGTCAATCTTTCTCTCTCCTCTACCGTCTCTCTTTCTCTCTCCTCTACCGCCACTCTTTCTCTCTCCTCTACCGCCACTCTTTTTCTCTCCTCTACGGCCACTCTTTCTCTCTCCTCTACCGCCACTCTTTCTCTCTCCTCTACCGTCACTCTTTCTCTCTAATCTACCGTCTCTCTTTCTCTCCTCTACCGTCTCTCTTTCTCTCTAATCTACCGCCACTCTTTCTCTCTAATCTACCGTCACTCTTTCTCTCCTCTACAGTCTCTCTTTCTCTCTTCTACCGTCTCTCTTTCTCTCCTCTACCGCCACTCTTTCTCTCCTCTACCTCCACTCTTTCTCTCCTCTACCGCCACTCTTTCTCTCCTCTACCGCCACTGTTTCTCTCCTCTACCGCCACTCTTTCTCTCTAATATACCGTCTCTCTTTCTCTCCTCTACCGTCTCTCTTTCTCTCTAATCTACCGCCACTCTTTATCTCCTCTACCGCCACTCTTTATCTCCTCTACCGCCACTCTTTCTCTCTCCTCTACCGCCACTCTTTCTCTCTCCTCTACCGCCACTCTTTCTCTCTCCTCTACCGTCACTCTTTCTCTCTCCTCTACAGCTACTCTTTCTCTCTCCTCTACCGCCACTCTTTCTCTCTCCTCTACCGCCACTCTTTCTCTCTCCTCTACCGCCACTCTTTCTCTCTCCTCTACCGCCACTCTTTCTCTCTCCTATACCGCCACTCTTTTTCTCTCCTCTACGGCCACTCTTTCTCTCTCCTCTACCGCCACTCTTTCTCTCTCCTCTACCGTCACTCTTTCTCTCTCATCTACCGCCACTCTTTCTCTCTCCTCTACCGTCACTCTTTCTCTCTCCTCTACAACTACTCTTTCTCTCTCCTCAACCGTCACTCTTTCGCTCTCCTCTACCGTCACTCTTTCTCTCTAATCTACCGCCACTCTTTCTCTCCTCTACCGCCACTCTTTCCCTCTCCTCTACCGTCTCTCTTTCTCTCTAATCTACCGCCACTCTTTGTCTCCTCTACTGTCTCTCTTTCTCTCCTCTACCGTCTCTCTTTCTCTTCTCTACCGTCTCTCTTTATTTCTAATCTACCGCCACTCTTTCTCTCCTCTACCGCCACTCTTTCTCTCCTCTACTGTCTCTCTTTCTCTCTCCTCTACCGCCACTCTTTCTCTCCACTACCGTCTCTCTTTCTTTCTAATCTACCGCCACTCTTTCTTTCCTCTACCGCCACCCTTTCCCTCTCCTCTACCGTCTCTCTTTCTCTCTAATCTACCGCCACTCTTTGTCTCCTCTACTGTCTCTCTTTCTCTCCTCTACCGTCTCTCTTTCTCTTCTCTACCGTCTCTCTTTCTCTCTAATCTACCGCCACTCTTTCTCTCCTCTACCGCCACTCTTTCTCTCCTCTACTGTCTCTCTTTCTTTCCTCTACCGTCTCTCTTTCTCTCCTCTACCGTCTCTCTTTCTTTCTAATCTACCGCCACTCTTTCTCTCCTCTACCGCCACTCTTTTTCTCTAATCTACCGTCACTCTTTCTCTCCTCTACCGCCACTATTTCTCTCTAATCTACCGTCTCTCTTTCTCTCCTCTACCGTCTCTCTTTCTCTCTAATCTACCGCCACTCTTTCTCTCTAATCTACCGCCACTCTTTCTCTCCTCTACCGCCACTCTTTCTCTCTAATCTACCGTCTCTCTTTTTCTCCTCTACCGTCTCTCTTTCTCTCTAATCTACCGCCACTCTTTCTCTCTAATCTACCGTCACTCTTTCTCTCCTCTACAGTCTCTCTTTCTCTCTTCTACCGTCTCTCTTTCTCTCCTCTACCGCCACTCTTTCTCTCCTCTACCTCCACTCTTTCTCTCCTCTACTGCCACTATTTCTCTCCTCTACCGCCACTGTTTCTCTCCTCTACCTCCACTCTTTCTCTCTCCTCTACCGCCACTCTTTCTGTCTCCTCTACCGTCACTCTTTCTCTCCTCTACCGCTACTCTTTTTCTCTCCTCTACCGTCAATCTTTCTCTCTCCTCTACCGTCTCTCTTTCTCTCTCCTCTACCGCCACTCTTTCTCTCTCCTCTACCGCCACTCTTTTTCTCTCCTCTACGGCCACTCTTTCTCTCTCCTCTACCGCCACTCTTTCTCTCTCCTCTACCGTCACTCTTTCTCTCTAATCTACCGTCTCTCTTTCTCTCCTCTACCGTCTCTCTTTCTCTCTAATCTACCGCCACTCTTTCTCTCTAATCTACCGTCACTCTTTCTCTCCTCTACAGTCTCTCTTTCTCTCTTCTACCGTCTCTCTTTCTCTCCTCTACCGCCACTCTTTCTCTCCTCTACCTCCACTCTTTCTCTCCTCTACCGCCACTCTTTCTCTCCTCTACCGCCACTGTTTCTCTCCTCTACCGCCACTCTTTCTCTCTAATCTACCGTCTCTCTTTCTCTCCTCTACCGTCTCTCTTTCTCTCTAATCTACCGCCACTCTTTATCTCCTCTACCGCCACTCTTTATCTCCTCTACCGCCACTCTTTCTCTCTCCTCTACCGCCACTCTTTCTCTCTCCTCTACCGCCACTCTTTCTCTCTCCTCTACCGTCACTCTTTCTCTCTCCTCTACAGCTACTCTTTCTCTCTCCTCTACCGCCACTCTTTCTCTCTCCTCTACCGCCACTCTTTCTCTCTCCTCTACCGCCACTCTTTCTCTCTCCTCTACCGCCACTCTTTCTCTCTCCTATACCGCCACTCTTTTTCTCTCCTCTACGGCCACTCTTTCTCTCTCCTCTACCGCCACTCTTTCTCTCTCCTCTACCGTCACTCTTTCTCTCTCATCTACCGCCACTCTTTCTC
Organism: Biomphalaria pfeifferi; assembly: GCA_030265305.1. Lineage (NCBI taxonomy): Eukaryota > Metazoa > Mollusca > Gastropoda > Planorbidae > Biomphalaria > Biomphalaria pfeifferi. The sequence goes on along the minus strand of JASAOG010000016.1, from coordinate 4,635,938 downwards.
TCTCCTCTACCGTCACTCTTTCTCTCTCCTCTACAACTACTCTTTCTCTCTCCTCAACCGTCACTCTTTCGCTCTCCTCTACCGTCACTCTTTCTCTCTAATCTACCGCCACTCTTTCTCTCCTCTACCGCCACTCTTTCCCTCTCCTCTACCGTCTCTCTTTCTCTCTAATCTACCGCCACTCTTTGTCTCCTCTACTGTCTCTCTTTCTCTCCTCTACCGTCTCTCTTTCTCTTCTCTACCGTCTCTCTTTATTTCTAATCTACCGCCACTCTTTCTCTCCTCTACCGCCACTCTTTTTCTCCTCTTCTGTCTCTCTTTCTCTCTCCTCTACCGCCACTCTTTCTCTCCACTACCGTCTCTCTTTCTTTCTAATCTACCGCCACTCTTTCTTTCCTCTACCGCCACCCTTTCCCTCTCCTCTACCGTCTCTCTTTCTCTCTAATCTACCGCCACTCTTTGTCTCCTCTACTGTCTCTCTTTCTCTTCTCTACCGTCTCTCTTTCTCTTCTCTACCGTCTCTCTTTCTCTCTAATCTACCGCCACTCTTTCTCTCCTCTACCGCCACTCTTTCTCTCCTCTACTGTCTCTCTTTCTTTCCTCTACCGTCTCTCTTTCTCTTCTCTACCGTCTCTCTTTCTCTCTAATCTACCGCCACTCTTTCTCTCCTCTACCGCCACTCTTTCTCTCCTCTACTGTCTCTCTTTCTTTCCTCTACCGTCTCTCTTTCTCTCCTCTACCGTCTCTCTTTCTTTCTAATCTACCGCCACTCTTTCTCTCCTCTACCGCCACTCTTTTTCTCTAATCTACCGTCACTCTTTCTCTCCTCTACCGTCTCTCTTTCTCTCTCCTCTACCGCCACTCTTTCTCTCTCCTCTACCGCCACTCTTTTTCTCTCCTCTACGGCCACTCTTTCTCTCTCCTCTACCGCCACTCTTTCTCTCTCCTCTACCGTCACTCTTTCTCTCTAATCTACCGTCTCTCTTTCTCTCCTCTACCGTCTCTCTTTCTCTCTAATCTACCGCCACTCTTTCTCTCTAATCTACCGTCACTCTTTCTCTCCTCTACAGTCTCTCTTTCTCTCTTCTACCGTCTCTCTTTCTCTCCTCTACCGCCACTCTTTCTCTCCTCTACCTCCACTCTTTCTCTCCTCTACCGCCACTCTTTCTCTCCTCTACCGCCACTGTTTCTCTCCTCTACCGCCACTCTTTCTCTCTAATATACCGTCTCTCTTTCTCTCCTCTACCGTCTCTCTTTCTCTCTAATCTACCGCCACTCTTTATCTCCTCTACCGCCACTCTTTATCTCCTCTACCGCCACTCTTTCTCTCTCCTCTACCGCCACTCTTTCTCTCTCCTCTACCGCTACTCTTTCTCTCTCCTCTACCGTCACTCTTTCTCTCTCCTCTACAGCTACTCTTTCTCTCTCCTCTACCGCCACTCTTTCTCTCTCCTCTACCGCCACTCTTTCTCTCTCCTCTACCGCCACTCTTTCTCTCTCCTCTACCGCCACTCTTTCTCTCTCCTATACCGCCACTCTTTTTCTCTCCTCTACGGCCACTCTTTCTCTCTCCTCTACCGCCACTCTTTCTCTCTCCTCTACCGTCACTCTTTCTCTCTCATCTACCGCCACTCTTTCTCTCTCCTCTACCGTCACTCTTTCTCTCTCCTCTACAACTACTCTTTCTCTCTCCTCAACCGTCACTCTTTCGCTCTCCTCTACCGTCACTCTTTCTCTCTAATCTACCGCCACTCTTTCTCTCCTCTACCGCCACTCTTTCCCTCTCCTCTACCGTCTCTCTTTCTCTCTAATCTACCGCCACTCTTTGTCTCCTCTACTGTCTCTCTTTCTCTCCTCTACCGTCTCTCTTTCTCTTCTCTACCGTCTCTCTTTATTTCTAATCTACCGCCACTCTTTCTCTCCTCTACCGCCACTCTTTCTCTCCTCTACTGTCTCTCTTTCTCTCTCCTCTACCGCCACTCTTTCTCTCCACTACCGTCTCTCTTTCTTTCTAATCTACCGCCACTCTTTCTTTCCTCTACCGCCACCCTTTCCCTCTCCTCTACCGTCTCTCTTTCTCTCTAATCTACCGCCACTCTTTGTCTCCTCTACTGTCTCTCTTTCTCTCCTCTACCGTCTCTCTTTCTCTTCTCTACCGTCTCTCTTTCTCTCTAATCTACCGCCACTCTTTCTCTCCTCTACCGCCACTCTTTCTCTCCTCTACTGTCTCTCTTTCTTTCCTCTACCGTCTCTCTTTCTCTCCTCTACCGTCTCTCTTTCTTTCTAATCTACCGCCACTCTTTCTCTCCTCTACCGCCACTCTTTTTCTCTAATCTACCGTCACTCTTTCTCTCCTCTACCGCCACTATTTCTCTCTAATCTACCGTCTCTCTTTCTCTCCTCTACCGTCTCTCTTTCTCTCTAATCTACCGCCACTCTTTCTCTCTAATCTACCGCCACTCTTTCTCTCCTCTACCGCCACTCTTTCTCTCTAATCTACCGTCTCTCTTTTTCTCCTCTACCGTCTCTCTTTCTCTCTAATCTACCGCCACTCTTTCTCTCTAATCTACCGTCACTCTTTCTCTCCTCTACAGTCTCTCTTTCTCTCTTCTACCGTCTCTCTTTCTCTCCTCTACCGCCACTCTTTCTCTCCTCTACCTCCACTCTTTCTCTCCTCTACTGCCACTATTTCTCTCCTCTACCGCCACTGTTTCTCTCCTCTACCTCCACTCTTTCTCTCTCCTCTACCGCCACTCTTTCTGTCTCCTCTACCGTCACTCTTTCTCTCCTCTACCGCTACTCTTTTTCTCTCCTCTACCGTCAATCTTTCTCTCTCCTCTACCGTCTCTCTTTCTCTCTCCTCTACCGCCACTCTTTCTCTCTCCTCTACCGCCACTCTTTTTCTCTCCTCTACGGCCACTCTTTCTCTCTCCTCTACCGCCACTCTTTCTCTCTCCTCTACCGTCACTCTTTCTCTCTAATCTACCGTCTCTCTTTCTCTCCTCTACCGTCTCTCTTTCTCTCTAATCTACCGCCACTCTTTCTCTCTAATCTACCGTCACTCTTTCTCTCCTCTACAGTCTCTCTTTCTCTCTTCTACCGTCTCTCTTTCTCTCCTCTACCGCCACTCTTTCTCTCCTCTACCTCCACTCTTTCTCTCCTCTACCGCCACTCTTTCTCTCCTCTACCGCCACTGTTTCTCTCCTCTACCGCCACTCTTTCTCTCTAATCTACCGTCTCTCTTTCTCTCCTCTACCGTCTCTCTTTCTCTCTAATCTACCGCCACTCTTTATCTCCTCTACCGCCACTCTTTATCTCCTCTACCGCCACTCTTTCTCTCTCCTCTACCGCCACTCTTTCTCTCTCCTCTACCGCCACTCTTTCTCTCTCCTCTACCGTCACTCTTTCTCTCTCCTCTACAGCTACTCTTTCTCTCTCCTCTACCGCCACTCTTTCTCTCTCCTCTACCGCCACTCTTTCTCTCTCCTCTACCGCCACTCTTTCTCTCTCCTCTACCGCCACTCTTTCTCTCTCCTATACCGCCACTCTTTTTCTCTCCTCTACGGCCACTCTTTCTCTCTCCTCTACCGCCACTCTTTCTCTCTCCTCTACCGTCACTCTTTCTCTCTCATCTACCGCCACTCTTTCTCTCTCCTCTACCGTCACTCTTTCTCTCTCCTCTACAACTACTCTTTCTCTCTCCTCAACCGTCACTCTTTCGCTCTCCTCTACCGTCACTCTTTCTCTCTAATCTACCGCCACTCTTTCTCTCCTCTACCGCCACTCTTTCCCTCTCCTCTACCGTCTCTCTTTCTCTCTAATCTACCGCCACTCTTTGTCTCCTCTACTGTCTCTCTTTCTCTCCTCTACCGTCTCTCTTTCTCTTCTCTACCGTCTCTCTTTATTTCTAATCTACCGCCACTCTTTCTCTCCTCTACCGCCACTCTTTTTCTCCTCTTCTGTCTCTCTTTCTCTCTCCTCTACCGCCACTCTTTCTCTCCACTACCGTCTCTCTTTCTTTCTAATCTACCGCCACTCTTTCTTTCCTCTACCGCCACCCTTTCCCTCTCCTCTACCGTCTCTCTTTCTCTCTAATCTACCGCCACTCTTTGTCTCCTCTACTGTCTCTCTTTCTCTTCTCTACCGTCTCTCTTTCTCTTCTCTACCGTCTCTCTTTCTCTCTAATCTACCGCCACTCTTTCTCTCCTCTACCGCCACTCTTTCTCTCCTCTACTGTCTCTCTTTCTTTCCTCTACCGTCTCTCTTTCTCTCCTCTACCGTCTCTCTTTCTTTCTAATCTACCGCCACTCTTTCTCTCCTCTACCGCCACTCTTTTTCTCTAATCTACCGTCACTCTTTCTCTCCTCTACCGCCACTATTTCTCTCTAATCTACCGTCTCTCTTTCTCTCCTCTACCGTCTCTCTTTCTCTCTAATCTACCGCCACTCTTTCTCTCTAATCTACCGCCACTCTTTCTCTCCTCTACCGCCACTCTTTCTCTCTAATCTACCGTCTCTCTTTCTCTCCTCTACCGTCTCTCTTTCTCTCTAATCTACCGCCACTCTTTCTCTCTAATCTACCGTCACTCTTTCTCTCCTCTACAGTCTCTCTTTCTCTCTTCTACCGTCTCTCTTTCTCTCCTCTACCGCCACTCTTTCTCTCCTCTACCTCCACTGTTTCTCTCCTCTACCGCCACTATTTCTCTCCTCTACCGCCACTGTTTCTCTCCTCTACCTCCACTCTTTCTCTCTCCTCTACCGCCACTCTTTCTGTCTCCTCTACCGTCACTCTTTCTCTCCTCTACCGCTACTCTTTTTCTCTCCTCTACCGTCAATCTTTCTCTCTCCTCTACCGTCTCTCTTTCTCTCTCCTCTACCGCCACTCTTTCTCTCTCCTCTACCGCCACTCTTTCTCTCTCCTCTACCGCCACTCTTTCTCTCTCCTCTACCGCCACTCTTTCTCTCTCCTCTACCGCCACTCTTTCTCTCTCCTATACCGCCACTCTTTTTCTCTCCTCTACGGCCACTCTTTCTCTCTCCTCTACCGCCACTCTTTCTCTCTCCTCTACCGTCACTCTTTCTCTCTAATCTACCGTCTCTCTTTCTCTCCTCTACCGTCTCTCTTTCTCTCTAATCTACCGCCACTCTTTCTCTCTAATCTACCGTCACTCTTTCTCTCCTCTACAGTCTCTCTTTCTCTCTTCTACCGTCTCTCTTTCTCTCCTCTACCGCCACTCTTTCTCTCCTCTACCTCCACTCTTTCTCTCCTCTACCGCCACTCTTTCTCTCCTCTACCGCCACTGTTTCTCTCCTCTACCGCCACTCTTTCTCTCTAATCTACCGTCTCTCTTTCTCTCCTCTACCGTCTCTCTTTCTCTCTAATCTACCGCCACTCTTTATCTCCTCTACCGCCACTCTTTATCTCCTCTACCGCCACTCTTTCTCTCCTCTACCGCCACTCTTTCTCTCTAATCTACCGTCACTCTTTCTAACCTCTACTGTCTCTCTTTCTCTCCTCTACCGTCTCTCTTTCTCTCTCCTCTACCGCCACTCTTTCTCTCTCCTCTACCGCCACTCTTTCTCTCTAATCTACCGCCACTCTTTCTCTCCTCTACCGCCACTCTTTCTCTCTAATCTACCGTCTCTCTTTCTCTCCTCTACCGTCTCTCTTTCTCTCTAATCTACCGCCACTCTTTCTCTCTAATCTACCGTCACTCTTTCTCTCCTCTACAGTCTCTCTTTCTCTCTTCTACCGTCTCTCTTTCTCTCCTCTACCGCCACTCTTTCTCTCCTCTACCTCCACTCTTTCTCTCCTCTACCGCCACTATTTCTCTCCTCTACCGCCACTGTTTCTCTCCTCTACCTCCACTCTTTCTCTCTCCTCTACCGCCACTCTTTCTGTCTCCTCTACCGTCACTCTTTCTCTCCTCTACCGCTACTCTTTTTCTCTCCTCTACCGTCAATCTTTCTCTCTCCTCTACCGTCTCTCTTTCTCTCTCCTCTACCGCCACTCTTTCTCTCTCCTCTACCGCCACTCTTTCTCTCTCCTCTACCGCCACTCTTTCTCTCTCCTCTACCGCCACTCTTTCTCTCTCCTCTACCGCCACTCTTTCTCTCTCCTATACCGCCACTCTTTTTCTCTCCTCTACGGCCACTCTTTCTCTCTCCTCTACCGCCACTCTTTCTCTCTCCTCTACCGTCACTCTTTCTCTCTAATCTACCGTCTCTCTTTCTCTCCTCTACCGTCTCTCTTTCTCTCTAATCTACCGCCACTCTTTCTCTCTAATCTACCGTCACTCTTTCTCTCCTCTACAGTCTCTCTTTCTCTCTTCTACCGTCTCTCTTTCTCTCCTCTACCGCCACTCTTTCTCTCCTCTACCTCCACTCTTTCTCTCCTCTACCGCCACTCTTTCTCTCCTCTACCGCCACTGTTTCTCTCCTCTACCGCCACTCTTTCTCTCTAATCTACCGTCTCTCTTTCTCTCCTCTACCGTCTCTCTTTCTCTCTAATCTACCGCCACTCTTTATCTCCTCTACCGCCACTCTTTATCTCCTCTACCGCCACTCTTTCTCTCCTCTACCGCCACTCTTTCTCTCTAATCTACCGTCACTCTTTCTAACCTCTACTGTCTCTCTTTCTCTCCTCTACCGTCTCTCTTTCTCTCTCCTCTACCGCCACTCTTTCTCTCTCCTCTACCGCCACTCTTTCTCTCTCCTCTACCGCCACTCTTTCTCTCTCCTCTACCGCCACTCTTTCTCTCTCCTCTACCGCCACTCTTTCTCTCCCCTCTACCGCCAATCTTTCTCTCTAATCTACCGTCTCTCTTTCTCTCTCCCCTACCGTCTCTCTTTCTCTCTAATCTACCGCCACTCTTTCTCTCTCCTCTACCTCCACTCTTTCTCTCTCCTCTACCGCCACTCTTTCTCTCTCCTCTACCGCCACTCTTTCTCTCCCCTCTACCGCCAATCTTTCTCTCTAATCTACCGTCTCTCTTTCTCTCTCCCCTACCGTCTCTCTTTCTCTCTAATCTACCGCCACTCTTTCTCTCTCCTCTACCTCCACTCTTTCTCTCTCCTCTACCGCCACTCTTTCTCTCTTCTTTACCGTCTCTCTTTCTCTCCTCTACCGCCACTCTTTCTCTCCTCTACCGCCACTCTTTCTCTCCTCTACCGCCACTCTTTCTCTCCTCTACCGCCACTCTTTCTCTCCTCTACTGCCACTCTTTCTCTCCTCTACCGCCACTCTTTCTCTCCTCTACCGTCTCTTACTCTCCTTCTCTTATTTAATTTCTCTCTTGTGCTTTGCAGTTACAGAGACATATTTTCACTGATTTCCAGACTTGAGGCACTGCAGCAGACTAATTCAACAAAAATGTTTAGCTTAATCAAACTGACGGCTAGTTGGAGAAGTAACTCTAAAAGTCTTATACCATCCACTAACGTCCGGTGGGCTTAAGTGGCGACTGGTCAAGATACTGACCGGGGCCAGTCAAAGATGCATCTGTTTGCAGAGGCAATATTAGCTCAAGGGGGGAAAAGTCAATGATCCCATGTTGTGGTGTGTGTGTGTGTATGTGTGTTGGGAAGAAATGGGTGGGAAGGGGGGAATTCTGCCGGACTTTTGTGGAGATAGAAAAGAAAATAGCGAGAGCCACGGAGTTTTTATGGATTGAGGGTAGGGGGTGCTCTGGTATTGAGGGTGTCACCACTAAACCAGGAGAGTGCATTTCCAGCGCTTCCGGTGAATGGAGAGTCGAGTGTGAATGGTTCAGGGCCAGCCTTGGGGTCGGTGACGTCATAGGTGACATATTTTGGGCGTGTTAGCCGTGCCTCTAAACTCTCTAATACAAAATGACAGTCACGATCGAAAGATGTCATCCGCGTGACACCATAAAGATTCCATGGGACAGTTCTGTGAAAGGCTGACACTCTTGGTTCTGACTGTGTTTGTAATAGTTTGTATGCCTCGAATTATGATCTAAAGCACTATGACTATTTCACTTGTTCTTGTTCTTTCAACCTATATTAGTTGAGAAGATTGCTACTGCCTGTCTGCTAACGAATCATGCTATCGATCAATGGAATTACTGCTTTAAAAAGATTTTTAAGAGCGAAGGGAAATTTATCTTTGTAAAGCCAAGCATTGAAAGATATTTTACACACGCTGAATATTGATTGTTATTTTTTGTAATAGCGTTAGTATTTTTTAAAGAGAGCACATTGTATCGTCTTCATCTACTGAAAACTTTCTAACATTAAAGAATATTCTATTTGTTCTTAGGTTCTAAAGATTTTATATGAGTCCTATATTTAATGTAGTATGTATTCAATTGGTGGCAACTGGAATGGCCTATCTCTCCTGACTCACACTGTGGCATTCCAAAGAGGAAAATTTGGAGTCCCGGACCGGAAGTCTTTTTGGCATTGTGGGAAGTAGGAGTTGGGACTAAAGAAGTGCTGGACAAGGGGCAAGTGGATATAGGAGAAGGAAATGAACGAATTTATTTGGAACCCGGCATAGATTAGCCAGCGTCCACTCTGATGGCTATTAGTAGGATAGAAGTGAAGATGAGAATTTATTATTTGTGAACAAATAAGTAGAAACTATCTGTGGAGAAATAGATCTATAGATCTCTCTACCTCTATCTATCTATCTATCTATCTATCTATCTATCTATCTATCTATCTATCTATCTATCTATCTATCTCTATCTATCTATCTATCTATCTATTTATCTATCTATCTATCTATTATCTATCTATTATCTATCTATCTGTCTATTTGTCTATCTATCTTTCTATCTATCTATCTAGTACTCTATGTCCATAAAACATGCGATTTTAAATCCAATGTTATCTCTCTTGACACAGATTGCACGACTACTTCCTTATATTAACATTGTTTCGCACCAACCATTTCATATACTTTTTGTTTATTCTATTTATTATTTTACATTATTCATTATCTTCACAATCCCCATATCTGTTGGACCGTCGGGGCACCACACTTGATTTCCATTCCAACGTTCGCAAGTATACAAGAATGTGGACAAGGTCAAGAAGTGCATTTGTCTGACTTTAATGCAGAGTGCTGCACTTTTGACTTTCCATAATATCTTCAGATACACTTTTGACTTTCCAAAACATCTTCAGCTTCGAAAGTGCTGCGGTGGATTGGAGTCTGTCATTCTAGCAAGTAGTTCAGGTTTGGTTCCTTCATCTGAAACAACTAAAAAAACAACTTCTGAAACAGTTTTTCGACTCCAATAAATACCCATGTCCCTTGAAAGCTTTGTTCGCATTTGGCCATAATGTGCGGGGTTTTTTTGGGGGGGGGGGGGGGGAGGAGGGGGGCATCGATTTTTATAGTGTATGCTTAGTTGACTTATGTATTCACACCAATAAGTCTTCTAGCTCCTCTCAGTTCCTACCATACCATGTATGTCATCCACAAATCGCTAGCGAATAATTTTCCATCCTCCAATGCCTACAATACTTTGAAGTATTGAACACAGCACAAATGTAGTTAATTTAGGTGTGAGTAAAAGCAACAAAGTGTCAGTGGAGGTGTGGCAGTGTGAGTAGATGCTTAGAGGTGAGAGTGTTTCACATCATGCCTTTCATGTGGTATTCTTCTTTTATTTCCCTAACCAAATCATTTCAAACTCTCACGTCAACAGTCTGTCGAGTTTTACGTTTTAGCTGCCCAAAGATGCGGCTTTTTTTGACCTTCCTCACGTCTGCGTATCGCTCTGGTCACTCTAGAATGACCCATCCGTTCAGCAGGCCCCATAGAATGACCTAGTTATTCAGTGGACTTCAAAAGAAAGACCCACAAATTCAATGACCTCACGCTGGCCCTGTTCATCATTAACTTCATCAAGTTAAGAAATTGTTCCTCACCATCTTCTATTGTTGCGCCCTGTAGTGGTCAATTGTCCACGTATTGTCTTTCCACAGGTCACTCTCATTCTCAATATTCTACCTCATTCCCCGATTCTTGGTTAATCCGTGCTTTGAAAACGTCCCACTCCCTCCCCGGGTCCCTCACAGCTGGTCACTATTGTGTCGCGTTCCAAGCTCGCGCTCCGTGTTTGCGTGACCAAATATTTGCTCAGCAGACGATGCCACTTGTCCGTAGCGGAGAGCCGTGACGCGGCATTGTAATGTTTTCCCCGCGTTCTGGCGATTCCCGAGATTAAGTCCCTTCCGTGACCGCCAATAGTTTGTGGTCATTAACGGACAGTAGATAGGGATACTTAGTCAAAGTAGCTGACCTGTGGTAGACTAACAAGGTCGATGAAGTTTCTGGCTCGCAAGAAAAGAGTTGGAATATTTATTACCCTCTTTTTACCTTTTGAATCTGAAGCAAATGATTGGAGGTTTGCTACTACGGCTGTTGAGTATCTATTTATCTATGTATTTAGAATGTTATATTTACTTGATAAGGCTTATTGCTAATCAATAGATCTTTTGTTGTTGTTGTTGTTTTAAGAAGTTTAAATTTTTTTAGCCTATACATTTTTTTAATTATAAATTTCTAATAGATCTTAGGATCTACTTCTGGACGTTTTAGTTTATGCTATTACCCTATAAATTACAGATTTTACTTCAAAAGACAAGATGATTACGTCCCACGCTTGTCCCTGTGTCAGTCTCGTCATGCATGTTAACCAGTGACTTAAAATCTGCCTAAAATAAAATGTCAACCTTTTATGCCAGTAGCTTTGGATTTCGCCTCACGCAACAATAAACTTTTGACCATTGTCCTATACGATTTCGACTGTTAGTTCTAACCATAAATCTAAAATTTAAGTAATGTTGAGGTGTCAGCCGTATCGTCATAATTTCCCCGGAATGCATACACACACATATAGTTTATTGCTAAAAATGTAGGATTCCTTCCTAATTATGTATATATCTTATTGTTTTTTTATCCTTTAAATTGAAGATCAAAATTGTTCTTTTCGGGGAAGTGCAAATTTACAGAAACTTTAATGCACATTGTTTTCGACTATTGAATTAGATTACAAGATGAAATGAGCGACTAGAAATTGCCTCTGTAATTCTATGTTCTATGTCTATGTCTATGCTAATGTACTGTAATGCACATTTTTTCCAACTGGTCCAGACCAAGGAATTCAAACGCTATGAAACTACTATTTGTACGTTTTTCTTCTTGAAACTCTTCTGAGACCATTGAACTCTTAAGAGTACCTTTCATACATTGGGGAAGGCGGTTGTGGTGGACACGTGACACCCTCGTTAACCTTTGGCCTTTGGCTTTATATCATCTGTGCCTAGACTCCCTAGAGATAACAATGTCTAAAATGGCTACCTTTTTTTTTTTTTATATTTCAGAAGTAAAGACAACAGGTGAATTAGTTATAAGCTCACTGAATACCAAGATGGTCGCTTCTGTTATTCAATATGGCGAGGCAGTTGCGTAGTTAGGGTGGGGGAAGGGGGGAGAATTTGAGCATCCCTCCAGGCCCCCACTTGAGAGTTCGGATTTTTTTTTACATTAAATATTAAGCCATTATCTCATGTCATGATGCCGAATATCAAAACGCTGGCGCCCACAAAGAGGCTAAGCTCCCGGGCCCCCAAATGATGGCTAATTCCTAGCTACGAAACTTGGGCGATGTTGATATTGAAGAAATGTCCAACTGACTTGTTTGGAATCCATGTACTCTCTTCTATGCCAGTTCACGCAAGATGGCGCCTTAGCTGCTCTTTAAAGCGTATTTGGTTGACATCTTTGTTACGCCTATTATTTTTCATCTTACCAAAAAAAAATATTTCTTTTTGGGCACCGTCGTTCATCATACGGACAATATGCCCTGCTGCCTAGCGTAACTGTTGAGCTTAAAGCATATTACTACGTTACTGACTAGGAGGGATTGCATTCTTGCAGCACTTCTAAGGATATCTTCTATAAGTGTATCTAAAACTGGGTTTAATTTAGATAAAGCTAAGTGTTGGCAAGACATAGCTCTGGGTCGCACCAGATGGAGAGAGACAGTGACCTAGAAAGATCAGTCCTGGAAGAAAAATGGACAATGTGATAAATGGCCAGCTCCTCTACCACCGAAGCAAAAGCCACTTTAACCTGCGAGATTTGTGGACGGGAGTGTCTCTCCAAAATAGGGCTCCACAGCCACAAGAGTCGTATTACAACTGAAGGAGGCCAATGAACGATAAATGTTGGCAAGTCTACATGATTCCTTTCATCAACCAAAGTATGTTAGAATGACATATACAGAGTGGACAATTTTAAGTACGTATCGCCTACCAATTAGCTGTTTAAAGTATATTCTTATAGATTTTCAATGTTTGTTTTGTATTAAAAAAAACTATCAGTTTACATAATTCTCTATAGTTAAGACTAGTGGTCCTAGTAAAGTGAATGCTAATGATTTATGTACAGAATAACAGTTCTCTTATGTCCTTTCATTAGAAAAATAACATACGGAAAGGTCATTCCGGTAAGGTCATTTGTTAAAGGCATATGATTGTTGAAGAAAAATGTTATCTATTTTTAATTTATATAAATATTACTAGACTTACAATTTTAAAGGTCAACAAAAAAAATATCTTTTTTTTTAAATTATTTTCTTCAAATAACAATATATAATGTTTGAATTAATGTACATTACAACATTTTTAACAAATAGAGAGCAAGCATTATGAAAGGGTCCCGGATTGCAGACGCCATACACAGCATTAGTAGAAAGAAAGGTGAAAATGCAACGGCGCCTGGTGATAACATATGCCTAACCTGTGACCGCAGCTGTGTATCAAGGATTGGCCTCTTTAGTCACACAAGAAGTTGCAAAGGGAAAAGACACAGAAGAATGCATAAAAAGAAATAAAATTTTATCTTTCGATAAATCGGAGTGTGTTATGTAACCTCAATTTGAAAACCGGATATAGGCTCTGTGGTTACTATGCTTTAGCAGAAAGGTACTGGGTTCAATTCTTTGTGAGAGGTCACCCATTCTGTTTTTAATATTATTTATTATTATTAATAATAAATTTGTAATAAATGAAAAATCTGTACTACGGTAGCCTAAAAATGATAATTTTGTCTAAATACAGTGTTTTTTTTTGTAAAAAAAAATATTTAAAAAATACAGTAGTTGATTACCTAACGTTTAGCTACTAAAAATTAATAATATACGTTAAAATACAAGAATATATTTTTTTCAACAAGGTGCCGGTACTCAGTACCGGTGAGTACCGTCACAAAAAAGCCCTATATATATATATATATATATTTATATATAATATTAGCAGAACATCAAGACATACGCATACCAATAGCTGTACATTGTTTTCAAAGCGTTTTGAACCTACATTTCGCTTTTATATGAGTTAAATGTTTCACCACTATTACTTTGGTTTGAATTTTTTAATGCTAATATGCAGTTTGAATGTTTCACCACTATAATATGGTTGAATAGTTTTACTGCAAAGTTGCATATGCCACCCCTAAAGTGCAGGTTGAATTTTTTTTTTTTTTACAGTTATTATAGAGTTTAAATTGTTATTACTATTATTACTTTTCTTGCTTGTTCCACCTCTTTTTAATAGTTTTTAAAGTTTAATTGCTATTAAATATTTTGAATGTCTCACCACTGTAAAATAGTGTTACGAATGAACAGTGACAGGTAGAGGTCACTATGTGTGACCCCGGCGAGATGACACAGCACCGAGTGTTCTCTGGAATCTACGCGTGTAAACAAAGACAGGATGTGACGTGCCCTCACGTGTTATTCCAGGGGACGAACAGATCTACGAAGGGGGCAGTGTTATAAATGAACAGTGACAGTTAGAGGCCACTACGTGTGACCTCGACGAGATGACACTGCAGCAGGTGTTCTCTGAAATCGACATGTATAAGCAACGACAGGATGTGATGTTCCTCCCGTGTTGATCCAGAAGATACTATCAGTGTTTTTGCAATATTGGACAAGCGATTAGGGACTCTATATAAACCAGAGAGTTAATGTGAAAAGAGTCAGTACAGTCGTCGTTACTGTTGTCTACTGTGCGAGATAGTAGAAGAGAGTGGACTTGAGCCGTTACAGTCGATACAGTCGATGTAAGACGTATACGCTACATGTTACAGTGACGAATTGTTATAGTTAATATTCAATAAAGTTATATAAAGCTGAACGTTGAGTCGTCAAGTTCTTTGCAGTGTTTTTATTTGTGTGCCTACTAGTACATTTAGCCAGAAGATTCATAAATACGTAACAATATGTTAACTCTTTCTCTCCTAACAGACGATACCAACGTTGATTCCATCAGAATGTGGTAAATAATTACGGAGAGAAAGAGTTAATAGTTTCCCTGCTATTCCGTAGCTTGAATGAAGGTAGGACTACAGCACTGTAGACTCTCAGTTTTGTGGATATGCTGAGTCCTCTCCGTTGCCACACTTGTTCTTGAAGTTTGCCAAAAGCAGCACTGGCACGAGCAACACGGAAGTCAACCTCATCATCTAGGTTTTCATTAGCTGATATGGTGCTTCTCAGATAGACACACTTTTTGACATCTGCTAGTTTTTGGCCATCTATGAGAAAGACTGGTTCTGTGACTGATTTAGGCGGAAGATGTCCAACACTTCTGTCATTGTTACGTTGATGCTGAAGCCGAAAACTATAACATAGTGCTGAATCTTTTAAAAGCAGTGAAAAAGTTCAAACCGTATAAAAAATGGTAAAACATTCAAACCTTGCAATGGTGGTGAAACATTCAAACCTTGCAATGGTGGTGAAACATTCAAACCTTGCAATGGTGGTGAAACATTCAAACCTTGCAATGGTGGTGAAACATTCAAACCTTGCAATGGTGGTGAAACATTCAAACCTTGCAATGGTGGTGAAACATTCAAACCTTGCAATGGTGGTGAAACATTCAAACCTTGCAATGGTGGTGAAACATTCAAACCTTGCAATGGTGGTGAAACATTCAAACCTTGCAATGGTGGTGAAACATTCAAACCTTGCAATGGTGGTGAAACATTCAAACCTTGCAATGGTGGTGAAACATTCAAACCTTGCAATGGTGGTGAAACATTCAAACCTTGCAATGGTGGTGAAACATTCAAACCTTGCAATGGTGGTGAAACATTCAAACCTTGCAATGGTGGTGAAACATTCAAACCTTGCAATGGTGGTGAAACATTCAAATCTCATAAAAGCAATGAAACATTTAAATTACATTGTAGCAATGAAACATTTAAACGATATAATAGTGATAGTGGTGAAAAGTTCAAATCATCTGATAGTGATAAGATATTCCAATTACATAAAAGGGGTCAATTATTTAAACCATATAATAGCGTTGATTTATTCAAATTATGTAAAAGCAGTGAAATATTACAACCATATTATAGCGGTGAAACATTTAAACTATTTAATGTATCCTAGTGGAAACCGTACAAAAGTACCAAAAATACAAAAAAAAAGGTTTCTGGAAATCTCACTTAAATCTCATTTCCCTTTTTTTTTTTTTTTTTTTTTTTTTGCTTGTTCTTTTTAATTTCAATCAATTAAACTTTTTAATCCCAAACTTCTGGCTTAGCTTTGAAAACTTTAAAAGTATTTCAATAAAGCCATAAATTCGGGAACAAATTGTTAGAGAACACTTAGTCTGTACACAATTTGTAATGGCATCTACTGTAGGTGAATTTTTCGACAAAGAAAAAAAAATAAAAAATTCTGAGGTTCAGGCGAGGTTCGAAATCGCGACCTATTGCGTGTAAAGCAGACGTGATAACCGCTACACCTCAAAACCTCGTGTAATTAAGTAATCGTCATTGTTTGCATCAAATTTTATTTTTAAGTCAAATAATCAAAGATTGCCATTAATCTATAAATTGGGCCTGGGTTTGTACAAATTTGTCTCCTAACTTGGTAGGGCCTATTTATACATTTGCACTTCCTGGTCATCAAAAAACATAATACAAAGTTTGGTACCAATTTGTTTGTTGTGGAATACTACTAGCCATTAATAATCTTACAGACATATTGACATAAAAAATATGTTATCAAATTTATTAATTTGGTTTTCTCGCACTGATTGTTTCAACCTTTCTTTTTTTTTTTTGGTTAAATGTTATGTCTACTTTGAAGAGTGTCCAGTATTAATGGCTTTATCAGTTACTAGGGCATAGAAATTTTAGCCATAATGGATCAAGGGTTGCTCCATGCTCTAAGGGAAATAATCAAATTTTCTTATATTTTGTTTTGCCTTAAAAATTACCTCCCTCTGGAGCCCGTGCAGAATAAATTTTTTTTTGTATCTATGATGGAACTAACAATAACTACTATTTGTAAATACCATATTCGAACTAAGAATATATGTACAGACCTAACAGCGATTAGGGTTTCAAATTTTAGTTTTTCGATTGAAATTATCTTTATTAGCGGACAGGAACAATTTTATTTTAGTTGTGAGCTTAATTGTAGTGTAAGGGAAATTAATTTTAAATATTACATCACATGAAAAATAATTTGTTCAATTTAATGTTATCTTTTTACAATTGCATATTTTTTTTTATCAGTTTAAATACTAAGTTTAAAAAAGATAATCTGGTCTTTCGAAACGTTTTATATACAATATTTTTACCGATTTATTTCCCCTGCCCATTCCTGTTACAGTACATTCCCCACTATTACCATGTAGATGAGACCAAAGAGATTCCATTCGATATTATATTATTATGAAACTGAGACTCTTTTTTTAAATCGTTGCACAATGAATATAATAAATCAAACTGGATTGTAGTTCTCAACATAAAACACGTTTCCAATGTGGCTTGGGATTGTGCCGCCACTTTACGGTTGATTAGTGAACCACATACAACCACGCAGTGCTTGAAAGAGGCATACACAGGGACACTGTATTAAAAGGGGCAATACTAATAATAGAAGTGGCAATAATCGTATCATTAACATGTTATGTTGGTGTAATCAAACAGGATCTAAAAGCGCTTTTACATAGATATTAACTAGTAGGAAGCCCTCTATGGTGAGATTTAGTGACAAACCATGGTTTGAACAGCGAGTAGCGATCATCTCTGCCTTCAAAGAAAATCGATGATACAGTGAAAGTCTGGGTTTTTCCAGCATCCAGGCAGACGCTACATTTAACTGTGTTGCATATGGGTAAGACTGTGTCTCCAGGATAGGGCTCCAGAGCCACACGTAGGGATGAACCACATGTAGGGATGAACCACACGTAGGGATGAACCGTAGTGGTTCTACAGCTGAAGTTCACTAACAACCAATCGAAATATGAATTCAAAAATTTGTATAAGAACATAACAGACATAATGTTAAAACATAATAAAAAGATAGAGAACAATAGTCAAGGTATATTTTGGACAGTCTTTATGTGCATTTAAAGCTGAGGAAGAATTTTGTTTTGAGCTCAGTCGGAGGAAGTGGTGAGTTCCAGGCTCTCGGGTTCACGAGCGTAGGAGTTATTGATGTCTGACCTCGAGTTTTTGATGGGACGCAGGTACAAATCACTAACTTATATATGCCTTCCACCTTGGCTGTTGATCTGTCTTGAAGTTATCTATAATCACATATGACTGTAAGGATAAAAGACAATATCATTTGGAGATAAAAGCTGTTGCTTTTATATGTAGAAGACCTAATAATTAGAAGCTGTCAAGAGCAATAAAGTAATCTTATATTAACTCTTGTGCAGAGCTAGAGTGGGGATAAGGGGGGGGGGGCGAGAATTTTAAAATCCCTTTGGGCCCCAACTTGAGGGGGGCCCCCAAATTAGTGGGTTTTTTTCATTAAATATTAAATATTACGCAAAATGCAGGGGCCCCCAAAGAAGTCAGCCCACTCCCCCCCCCCCCCCGTAACCCAAAATGATGGCAAATTCCTAGCTTCGCCACTGCTGTAGTAACTGGTTAACATATATTATTGATTAACTTTGCTTAATGTTGTTATATGTTTTGTGTTTTGCAATATGGTCATCCTCTACTGCCTTTGAGCTAATGTTTTTTTTTTAAAGATAAAAAGAGGTGTTGGGATATAGGAAAAGTAAATTATTTAATCAATTTTCTGTAAGATTCCCTAAGTGAAAATAATGACATATACGCCCATGACATAAGGTTCTCATTGGACGCAGTAAGTCATAACTATACAAAAACCACACAATTGAGGGCTAGCAAGTTGAGCATTTTATAGAGACACTATCTAGCAAGTTGAACACTATAAACACGCTAAGTAGCAAGTTGAACCCTTTATAGACTGATTATCTATCAAGCTGAGCACAATTTATAGACAAGCTAAGTAGCAAGCTAAACATTTTATAGACACACACGTTGAACACCCTATGGACACGCTAAGTAGCAAGTTGAACACTTTACAGACATGTTATATATCAATTGAACACTTTATAGCGTAGACTCGTTAGTTGATAAAGTTTCATGTTACCGACAACTACAATCTTCCAAATAAAAACATGCTTTAACAATGCGGGCCTAACTAACACTATTCTCTGTCTCAACAG
This sequence comes from Biomphalaria pfeifferi, assembly GCA_030265305.1. Lineage (NCBI taxonomy): Eukaryota > Metazoa > Mollusca > Gastropoda > Planorbidae > Biomphalaria > Biomphalaria pfeifferi. The sequence goes on along the minus strand of JASAOG010000016.1, from coordinate 4,617,390 downwards.
TTCGTAACACTTTAACCCAGGGGTTCTCAACCTATGGGTTGTGACCTCCTTAGGGGTTGACTGACGATTAGCCAGGGGTCGCCTAAGGCGATCAAAAATATGGATTGTTTTTGTCTATTCTTCTATTGCTGTGTGGGTGGGTGTCGCTGCAGAGTGGGGGATTGTAAAAAAGGGGTCGCCTAGCTTAAAAAGTTGAGAACCGCTGCATAAAATACTGTACACCTCATTCATCTCCCCACTCGCAGGAAAGCTTTATTATTAACCTACAAAGGAAGGTACGCTCTTCTAGGAAAGAACAATCTGAATGCTTTAGTTATTCAATGCCACTATAATACAAAATCAATTCCCAATTGTTAACATGGAAATGAACAGCAAAATACAATAAAGGAAGACACTTTGTTCACACGACATCCTCACAATAACGTGCATTAGGAAAGAGGTTTCCTTATCTACAAGCTCATATTCCCACAGAGCATTGAGCTCATGAATAAAACATTATTTTTGTGAATAGAAGAATTGAAAAGCTTACTGACTTCTCTTTGATAATTAGACACCTTTATTTCTTTACTAGTCTATAGGAATATTGTTTTTTTAGATTACAGTGTTAAGATAAAGTATAAAGCTAGATTTAGTATTCCGATGTTCGGCAGCTTAGGCGCCTCACCTAGCGCGCCCCCCCCCCCCCCCGCAACACCGCCAAATCGCAGGCACCCATGACTTACATTTAACATAACGCCGAATCCTTAGAAAGAGTTCTGCCGAGGACATGACTGTGATAGTAGACAGGACAATCAGGCGCAGGACAAGGTGACGCTGGACAACCACAAGATCGCCAAGTATTCTGACCAAAACAGAAGCGTGATAATGAAGAGTGTGGGCCTGGAGATATGGAGTTCACGGTGCAGCTAGCATATTATGCGGGCCATTCCATTTGAAGTTCCCCCCACAAAAAAAAAACAACAACAACTGCTGGATAATCTACATCATTATAAGCTCATCAACTATTTTAAATGGGAAGGCAACGACTTTTATTATTTATTTTCTATTTTGCAAACCAGATCTAGAAAATCTAAAATCATAAAATGATAAAAATCTACAAAATCTACAATTATTTACAGCAAGGATTGTCAAAACGGTCATATTATCATATGTTGCTATCTCAATAAAAATTAAAGGAAATAAACTTAACATAATAGATTTGCGTGAATATATAGGTCTGTGACTGAAAGCCTCTTTTAATAAAAAAAAACCGCGAAAAGTTTCTAAACTTTAAAAACTAAAGATCATTACTTTACTGAGACTGAACAGATATTTTCAAGATTGACAAGGCGAATTCTCTTAAAGCTTCAAAGTTGTTACGTACATAACGATTTGACTCGAAATTTGGCTGCGTTTTAAGTCTAAATGCAATATCTATATAGGCCTGCGGTCTAGACTATAAATCAATATCTATATAGGCCTGCGGTCTAGACTATAAATCAATATCTATATAGGCCTGCGGTCTAGACTATAAATCAATATCTATATAGGCCTGCGGTCTAGACTATAAAGCAATATCTACATAGGCCTGCGGTCTAGACTATAAAGCAATATCTATATAGGCCTGCGGTCTAGACTATAAAGCAATATCTATATAGGCCTGCGGTCTAGACAATAAAGCAATATCTATATAGGCCTGCGGTCTAGACTATAAAGCAATATCTATATAGGCCTGCGGTCTAGACTATAAATCAATATCTATATAGGCCTGCGGTCTAGACTATAAATCAATATCTATATAGGCCTGCGGTCTAGACTATAAATCAATATCTATATAGGCCTGCGGTCTAGACTATAAAGCAATATCTATAAAGGCCTGCGGTCTAGACTATAAATCAATATCCTCTATAAAGGCCTGCGGTCTAGACTATAAATCAATATCTATATAGCCCTGCGGTCTAGACTATAAATCAATATCTATATAGGCCTGCGGTCTAGACTATAAATCAATATCTACATAGGCCTGCGGTCTAGACTATAAATCAATATCTACATAGGCCTGCGGTCTAGACTATAAACAAATATCTACATAGGCCTGCGGTCTAGACTATAAAGCAATATCTACATAGGCCTGCGGTCTAGACTATAAAGCAATATCTATATAGGCCTGCGGTCTAGACTATAAATCAATATCCTCTATAAAGGCCTGCGGTCTAGACTATAAATCAATATCTATATAGCCCTGCGGTCTAGACTATAAATCAATATCTATATAGGCCTGCGGTCTAGACTATAAATCAATATCTACATAGGCCTGCGGTCTAGACTATAAATCAATATCTACATAGGCCTGCGGTCTAGACTATAAATCAATATCTATATAGGCCTGCGGTCTAGACTATAAATCAATATCTATATAGGCCTGCGGTCTAGACTATAAATCAATATCTATATAGGCCTGCGGTCTAGACTATAAAGCAATATCTATATAGGCCTGCAGTCTAGACAATAAAGCAATATCTATATAGGCCTGCGGTCTAGACTATAAAGCAATATCTATATAGGCCTGCGGTCTAGACTATAAATCAATATCTATATAGGCCTGCGGTATAGACTATAAAGCAATATCTATATAGGCCTGCGGTCTAGACTATAAATCAATATCTATATAGGCCTGCGGTCTAGACTATAAATCAATATCTATATAGGCCTGCGGTCTAGACTATAAATCAATATCTATATAGGCCTGCGGTCTAGACTATAAATCAATATCTATATAGGCCTGCGGTCTAGACTATAAAGCAATATCTATATAGGCCTGCGGTCTAGACTATAAAGCAATATCTATATAGGCCTGCGGTCTAGACTATAAATCAATATCTATATAGGCCTGCGGTCTAGACTATATATCTAGATATACGACAAAGTAAAAAAAAAAATCAATAAATCTCAAATCATGAGCTTACTTACAGAGCCACAAAATATAGACGCCTCAAGAGATGGCGCAACGAGTCAAACATTATTTTAATCCATTGCACCTTAAAATTACTTAAATTACTTGTAATTACTTAAAAGTACTAGTCCATTGAAAGTAAACTTAAAGTCCACAACATAATGTTTAGAAAGTGAGCTGCGTTCTCAGATCGGGAATACCCTGACAGGGGTGTACTCAGTGATCCACCCTCTTTTACTATCAACAATTGAGTTCTAGAGTTTAACCATGGTTTAACAAACACATGTATACAGTTAAACTAGATTTATTACATCCTTATATGTAATATACAAAAACTACTTTGTACAGGAGACTATAATTAGTGGTTAAGTCTGTTTGAATTTAATGGTATAAAGTATATAATATATCTGCACATGCACGCACACAATCTCTTTCCCGTCTTTGTCTCACTCTCTCTAGTATTCTTTCTAGTCATTCACACCCTCCATCAGCCATTGTTCTTCATGAACTAAATGCAGGGGCACACAACTTTCTTTAAAAGTACATTTTTATAATTAAATTATTTACCAATTTTATATAAAAAAAAACAACATATTGACCACATAAATGTGCCCATTCACCTAAACACGGTGACCACAGAAGACATCATTCCAGACATACACACCTAAACATGCAAAATACATATGTTACTTTTAATGTATGTATATTGTGACTCACTAAATACACTTCTTCATGTCTAGCTGTCATCTCAATTAACGTCAACAGAACTAACTATGTAGAACAATACTCATGCTTTGAGTTGTGTCCCTTGTACAATGAATGGTTTCTGTAGGTCCCCATTTAACTCTGTAGGTGGGTGAAGTACCCTGAACCATCAGAATTGTTCGCATCTTGAAATGTACACAAAGTTTATGTACATTTAAATTATGTACATTTACATGTTATAAATTAATGAATATACATTGACTTGAGACAGTTGCTAGAATTATACAAAAACATATTTTAAATGGATATTTAGAAAAAATATATACCATACATGTATCAAGTACAGTTTTTTTTAAATTTAAATATATATTTTTAAAGAAATCCATGGTTCTACCATAAAATAGAAAAAAGTTTTCAGGCAAATTAGAAAAAAATAAAGGAGTTCATTTTGATCTTTTGAAAGCATCGTTATAAGTCTTGGACTCTGACGATAAAGCTTTGTGATAAGAGCTATTCTGTGAATATAAAACACTCTAACGACGGTGTTTTGTAATTACACTGACTATGACACTAATCACTAGTTTTGAGTTTTAAAATAAAAACATCAACGTATTGGCAGTGCCAGGGAGGTAGTTAATTGTGAAAGTAAGGAGGGGCAGGACTTATTAAAGTTACGTCATGAACTGAACTGACAGTCTAAAACTGGTATCTTAATACCAAGCATATTGGATATGTTCAAAGTAGTTGTTTTAAAAATGTAGATTTTTTGTAGGTTTTCCAGTTTCGGTAATGCACGAATTCTCTGTCATTTATCTTATTAATAGATTATCTCTCTTTAATCGTCATTTGAATTTCCATTGGGGCGCTGTGGCTGAGTGGTTAAGCGCTTGGCTAGCGAGCCTGGGATCCTGGGTTTGAATCTCAGTGAAGAGATTTTAAATTTCTGGATTTTTAGGGCGCCCCTGAGTCCACCCAACTCTAATGGGTACCTGACTTTAGTTGGTGGAAGTAAAGGCGGTTGGTCGTGCTGGCCACAGAAAAAGATGACCTTAACATCATCTGCCTTATAGATCGCAAGGTCTGATAGGTTAAGTTTACATTTTTTTTTAATTTTTTTTTTTTCATTTCAATTACAAATTTCAGAGAAGGGATTTTTCAATACAAATATCTCCATGCCTGTCTGTGCTCATTCTTTGCAACTATCTTGTGCTTTTATAGCCATGGATAAAGTGGGTTATAAAAATTTATTTTTAAAGTTTTGATTTAAGACAAATCGCTTTTTATTTATTCCCACTTCTGGGTCATAGTAAAATGGTTCAGAAAAAACTTTAGTTTTGTTAATATTCACAATGACATTTGCATATTGTTGTCATAGCAACGCTGTAGTTTCCTATCTGACACATTCATGAGAAAACTTCTGCAGACGACACTTACAAAAGAAGCTTCTGCACAAGACACATCGCAGAGGAAGCATCTGCACACGACACTTGTAGGGGAAGCTTCTGCACACGAAACTTGCAAAGGAAGCTTCTGCACAAGAAACTTGCAAAGGAAGCTTCTGCACACGACAAATTGCAGAGGAAGCTTCTGTACACACAACGGCAGAGGACTTTTCTGCACACGACACTTTCAGAATGGAAAACAGCAAGAGGAAATTCCAGTTCCTGACAATGTTGATAGATGCAATCGAATGGTGTCACGGCTTTCTAAATTACTTTTTTTTCAGACTGATTTGTCCTTCGTTGATTGGGCAGACATTTTTTTGTGTGTCTGGCAATACTGTGGTTAGGGGAATTGTTAAGTAACATCATTCTCTATTCGTTCACTCATTTCATCGCTGCTTTCTTCTTTCGCTCCTTGATTCTCTCCTTCAGCGACTTGGACAGCTTCACAGTACTGGGCCGGTCAATCAGATTGTCCAAAGTTTCCGGTGAGGTTTTGATGGTGTGGACAATCTCCAGTTGCAGCAGTTGACTAGACAGACCCGTCACCTAAATGATAAGACAAGAGATGTAAAATGATAAGACAAGAGATGTATATTGCATGAAAATAAGAGTCGAATGTTTGTTCTTAAAACAATTGGACTGCATTAGGTTGGATTGGATTATTTTTCTTAATCTTAGCAATTTATAAGATGAGGTAAATAAGAAAAGAGAAATATAAGAGAAACGTTATCACTCATTTCTAACTGTTTTTGTTCATTTTTTTCTGCTCAGTTTTAATCACCTAGCATTTCTTCAAATGAACATGATGTGGGACTGAGATATATATTGTTACAAATGAACAGTGATAGGTAGAGGTCAACGTATGACACCGGCGAGATGACACAGCAGCGGGTGTTCTACGGAATGTAATGTATAAACAAAGACAGGATGTGACGTGTCCTTACGTGTTATTCCAGAAGGTACTAGCAATGTCCAATGACAGATAGAGGTCACAACTTGTGACCCCGGCAAGATAACACTGCAGCCGATGTTTTCTGGAATCTACATGTATAAACAAAGACAGGATGTGACGTTTCCTCACGTGTTATTCCAGAACATACTAGCAGTGTTTGTGCAACTTTGGAGGAGCGATTAGGGACTCTATATAAGCCAGGGAGTTAATGTGAAAGTCAGTCGTATGGAGTCGTGAGTGAGCCGTTACGGTCGATACAGACGATGTAAGACGTGTGTGGCTCTGATTCGGTAGACTTGAGTACGACTTGGTTCAGCTTTGGGAGACCTGGAGCGACACTGGGAAGTGTGTCGTTGGTCTGTTCTGTGGAATACGGCTCGATGCAAGTTGAGAAGAGATGAATTGCAACGAAGTTTAGCTAACTGTAAACTGACAGATATTGTACAGTCTTCTGCGCTACATGTTACAGTAACGAATTGTTAGAGTTAATAGTCATTAAAGTTATATAAAACTGAAAGTTGAGTCGTCAAGTTCTTTGCAGTGTTTTTATTTGTGTGCCTACTAATACATTTAGCCAGAAGATTCAGAAATACGTAACAATATTTAGATAATTATCTCTAATTCAGACCTCGGCCTCCAAATCCTCCAGATTTTCAGAGACCTTGTCCAGGTCAGACCTAAGAGCACCGTAAGATTGTTCCGAGGTGTTGATCTTGTGGGTGAGCAGTATCTTCTCGTGCGACTTGGCCAGGATTTGATCTTGGACCACTTCCAACTCTGACTCCATGGCCCTCAGGTAGTCTTCCAGGTCTTTCACCTGGTAGAAAGTGAATGACAAATTGCGCTTCAGGTAAGAATTAAGTTTCCACTAGAGATGAAAATAAAATCTTATTATAGGGCCTACAGGTAGGGCCTGTCCTAGCGATTGCGGGACCCTATGTGAAACTAATTGCGCGGGGCCTAGTCTGGGTGGGAATAAGGATAATAAGAGAAAATTAAGATTTTGTATAAGAAAATAAATTCGGCTTTGCATTTTATTCATTCTTTTCTAAGTACAAAATTGCGATCAAGTTAATTTTACTTTACAAATTTTGCAACGTATGGCATATTTATATGCCAGTAACAATAAAAGTAAATACGTATTGGAACTTCCGGTTAAGGGCAAAATTGGTCCGATTTTTACATTTTATTACATGAAAGCTGACAATGCCTTTTTTAGCGGCCCCCGAAAGGGGAAAAGGCGCTATTAGTTTTGTGCGAAATGTCTGTCCGTCCGTCCCGTTTAGAACTCGTAAACTAGAAAAGATATTGAAAATCCGACATCACGATATTTTAGACCATTCAAAGTTCTGATGCAACGGCTACTTTTTTTTTTCTGAAAGCGAAAAATCTAATTTTTAAAATCAGTTATGCAAGCAGTTTTTTAAAGAGAAAAAGCTAACTAGTATTCATTATAAGCTAGACCTAATTTAAAACGAATAGTAATCTTGTAAATTTTATTTTCCTAAACAATTTTTATTGTTTTAGTTTTTTTTCTGAGGATTCGAATAAAAGATTGATCAAGTAGCTAACACTTGAGGATTTATTCTGTGGATTACTTGTGTTTCTGTTTTGTTTTTTTATGATTCTGTGGATTTTTGTGTGTTACTGTTTAGAGTGGACGGCGCGAGGGTTGTGTAGTTTGTAGTGTAGTTATCTCTTTTCTGTCTCTGTACTTGTGATAAACCCTTGTAAAAATGTCAGTTAAGACATTTTTTATTGAAAAAAAGGACCTGGATGGTGGACTTGTCCACGCCCCAGGTACCTTGCTTCTAAAGCTGTCAGGCCAAGGGGCTGTTAAGGCCACTATGGCGAGCCTAATAGAGTGCTTGAAACTAACACCGGACGAAGTGAGTTCTCTCTATCGCTTCGAGAACTCTTTGTCTGGTTCCTAGTCCCAACATCCGCCCGAGTGAGAACCCGTATACTAGGGAAATCATTCGGGAATGATAAGAACTTCAAGGTAGATGTCTGTACCTTAGAAGACGAAAAAATCAGGGTTACCCTTCACTGGGTAGCACCAACCATAAACAAATCAAAGATAGGAGAAATCTTTGGAGCCTTTGCAGAAGAAGGCTCCAAGATAGAGCCAATCAAGCTAGGCAACTCAGATAAGTGGGCGGCTTGGATAAAAATCCGCAAACAGACTGAACTCCCCCATTATATTCAGTTACGATACGAGGACGATCCCGGGACGTAGACAACAGTGCTTGCATTGCGGACAGGATCAGCACTGGTCAAACCAGTGTCCAAATAGGGCGAACCCCAGACGGGACCAAAACCCCACAGAAGGTGCAAAGAAGGTAGGAGGGAAAATCTCCTATGCCATGGTACTTAAAGGTGAGGGAGAGAAAAAGCAATCCGAGATTGATCAACAGCTAAAAAAAAGATGGCTTCACAATGGTTGAAAGCAGCAAAGGAGGGGGAAAAAAACAAATAGAAGCTATGGGGGCAACTCCAAGTGGTCTCCCCGCACCTAACAGCCCTGAAAACAAATCTAAGCAAAGTAAAAAAATTAAAACATTCGTAGGGGCAAGTTCAGCACCCACCACCCCCAACTAAAATAACAAGAAAGAATGCCCTCTCTCTGTCTTACGCATCAGAGGATCTAAACGAGGATCCCCGGGTAGAGGAGGAGAAAAGAGAGGAAGAGCAGTTCAAGCTCGAGCTGAACTTTCCAGACTCCCCGTCAGTGCTAGTCATAGATGAGGGCGAGGACCCTAACACACATTCAAACACATAAACAACAAAGCAACTCTTAAAGATAAAATGCATACACACACAATAGAATAACAAACACGCAAACCAATCTCACACACTCATGGCAGACATCAAAATTTTGACACTCAACATCAGAGGGCTTAACAATAAACACACATACATAGCACACCTCACAAGGAAATACAAGCCATATTTTATCTTTCTGCAAGAGACCAACACACAGTTAGAGTACAAGGCCAAAAAAGCAGTCTCGCATATGGGCCTTCGGGAGGGTTATTTTAGTTTAGGTAGAAAGCCATGAGGGACAGCCATTTTACAAACATCCAATAGGTTTTCAATCACACACTCATATCAAGACAATAGCGGGAAGATAGTAATAATTAGGACAAGCTCACAAAAACACACATACACGTTAGTCAACATTTATGCACCCGCTCATAAAAAAAGAGAAACATAGTTTTTTGGAATGCTAAGTGACATTCTACACACTCAGTACGCAGGAGAAAATTTGATAGTAGGGGGTGATTTAAATTACATTGATTCCCAATTAGACAAGCAAAACACAAACACAGAGGGTCCTGCTCCTCATGTAACAATTAAAACGCATGACTATTTGGGGGGAGTCCTCAAGGCTTCCCGGTTAGTAGATGCCTATAGAGAAGTAGAGGTCACGGGCCGGGTCACCACGTTCAAGGACAAGGCACACCAAATAGAAACACGGATAGATAGAGTGTATGTGCCAAGAGCGTGCGAAACAAAAAATGTAACACATCTCGTAGAGACGTTACAATATACAGACCACACAGGAGTCTTAGTGGAACTGATGAACCCAAAACTTAAAAAGAAAAAACAAAAAACACCGATCTGGGAACTTAACAACGACCTCCTAAATGACCCGCTCTATTTAAAAACAATCGCAAACCTCCTCAAAACTATAATACATGACTCAAACACACCCCATTTCAAAGTCACAGAAATATGGACGCTAATTAAAAGCTCCATTAAGCAGCAAAGCCAAATACTGGCCACACTAGTCAACTCAAAAAGGAAACAAGAAGAGGAAAGACTTAAACATTGACTCACACATGAAGAAGACGAAGCAGCCAAAACACATATACTAACACAACTAGAAGAACTATTTAACTATCAATACAAAGGAGCGGAATTGAGGTGCAAAAGTAAAAAAATAACCGAAGGGCCTAACAAACTTTTTTTATCAGCAGGACAAAACATTCAAATTGACAGAACTATTGACAACATTGTTGATAGTAAAGGAGAAACTATACACGACCTGGACAAAATAACAGACACATTTACGAAACACTTTACTCATTTGTATGACAAGGAACAGACGGACGACAACGCACAAAAAGTATTTTTACAGAACTGCAAAGAAATACCAATGACAGAACAGATAGAGACAGACGCTCCCTTTACGCTCGACGAACTGAGGGCTGCTTTAGATACAACACAAAACAACAAATCCCCTGGCCCAGACGGTCTGACGTTTGAATTTTACAAAGCATTTTTTCCCCAAATAGGACCCCTACTATTAAATCTATACAGCGACATGTTAGTGACAGAACAGTTACCTAGAGATTTCAACTTAGCATACATCACACTTCTACCAAAAAAACAAGAAAACAACACCTCACCTAGCAACTTTCGACCGATCTCACTTCTAAACACCGACTACAAACTCCTGACGAAAATGATTTTTCTAAGACTAAAACCCCTCATACCACACTTAATAGGACAGGACCAATACTGCAGCAACCCAGACAAAAACATCGACGAACTTAACCATTTTTTAAGAGACATTATATATTACTGTAAAGACAAAGACTTGAAAGCAGCGCTCTTTTCTATTGACCAGGAAAAAACCTTTGACAGAATAGACCATGACTACCTTTTCAAAATACTAGACAAGACGAAGACAGATGGAAGAATGAAGAAATACATAAAGCTAGTTTACACTGATGCCACAAGCAAACTCATAATAAACCAAACCCTTAGTGGCAGTATCCCTATTAGAAGATCTGTTAGACAAGGGTGTCCCCTTTCTCCCTTTTTATACACCCTTTGCCTTGAACCCCTTTTAGAAACAATCAGGCTAGATAGTGGAATCACTGGGATAAGAATCCCAGGCCCCACGCCCGTAGTTAAAGTTAAAGCATACGCTGATGACACTACTCTTTTTCCCTCCTCAGAAAAAGACATAGCCGCAATCATAGATAAGTTTATTCAATTTGGGAGGGCATAAATAAATCTTGTATTATGGGATTGGGCAGGTGGGAAATCCCCTCAAACATCCCCTTTAACCTTAAAATAGAGAAGGAAATTAAAATATGCGGCATCACGTGGACAAGCAACCCAACATATTACCACACACAGCAGTGGGAAAATATTTTAAAGAAAACCAAAAAACACACTTAAAAGATTTCATTATGCAGCAACTACTATATTTGGTAGAGCGATACTAGTAAACAACCTGGTCATCCCGAAGATAGTTTATTTAGCAAACATCACAGAACCTCCACCAACTTTTATACCAAGCATAAACACAATCATTAGGAATTTTCTATTTAAAAGCACTATCAGAAACATTAAACACACAACACTTATACAAAACAAAGAGGATGGGGGGATAAACTTACAGGACATCAGAACCAAAATGCAAGCACTTAGATTAAAATACATAGGACAAGTAGCCAAGAACCCAAACAATTTTCCATTAACAATATACTACTACGGCTTAAGGTTAAATTAAATAATTCCAATAAAAAATGACACCCCACACTACTTTGGTACAAACACACATCCATTTTACAGATCCATATCAAGAATACTCCCCGGCAATGAACATCTAATGCACAGTAAATTAAAAGACACATATACAACACTTAAGAAACAGTTACAAGAAAGATTATTCAATAGGATCAAATGGAATAGAGAGTTAGGTGTAATAGATTTCAGTGACATTTTTATAAATCTACACAGCAAACACATTACACCCAAAGCCAGAGAAATAACATACAGACTAATCTTCGGGATGACCCCTGTAGGAAGTAAGAAAAGAAATGTACACACATGTGTTTTATGTCACACAGATAATGGTAACAATGAAAGCCATATGTTTTTAAAATGTAAAATATTTGATAATGTTACATGCACTATGAAATAGCTCCTAGAGGCAAACTGTAACACCAATGTTAATCTTAACCTAGCTATTGTTTTAAATAAATGGCCTAACATCAAAAGTAAGATTCATAAATTTAATGTGAGTGAGTGATTGAATACAGAAGTCTTGTGTGGCACAGTAGAATTAAAGTTGTTAATAACAATGTATCTTTAAATCCTTATAATCTAGAGTTAATATTTAGAAAAATAATTGAACATAGAATTGATAACTATACTGGTTAGATAGAAATTGTAATTATTGTATAATTTATTGTCCTTGACTAAATTGTCAGACCTCAGAAATAAAAATCTAAATACTGTAATCAATCTGTAAAGCTACTCTATTGGTATTATGTCATTTAGTTTAAGTTGATATGCGAGTGTGTGAGAGTGTGTTTGTACCTGGGTTAAAGAGAGTTTGGGCTGAGAGATGCGGGATAGGAATCAAATTGAACTTTATTTATCTATGGAAAACTACTAAAGAACTGTCTTTTAAAGGGAAGTCAACACTTTTGAAGAATTATTTCCCCCTCGCGGTTACGTCCTCTTTGATCACATGATCGGAGAGCATGTCACAAGTCAACATCAACTGTGTATGTACTACACTCACAGAACACGGCAAGCCCGTGGAAATTTAACAAGAACACTATGACAATGTCTATATCTTAGCGGCAGCCTCATCCTAGTCATGCTGGGAAACAAAGGAACACAAGATTAAACAAGACGCAACTGAATGAAGCCTGCGAAGACACTAGAAACAAAAATAACCAATAATCCTAAAGAATATAGACAAGGGTAGACAATTGAAAGTCAAGAATCTTTTATGAATAATGTAATATTTTAAGACAAATTAACTATTTTTTATTTATTTATTTATTTTTAAACCCATCGTAATGAGAGGAAAAATAATCTTTAATCGACACCCCTATCCTGAAATAATGTACACATGACCCTAACAGAACCCTGAACAATTGTGATACAGCAGTACCTTTGCTTGGTTAACTATCCCAGAATGACTCTAACAGACCCAAGGGCCACCTTGATGATGCCAGAGTAGCCCTCTTACATCTCAAGGAGACCTTTAAAAAATTGTCGTGAGAGGGATTAACCTGTTCCCTGATCAGTCTTTTTTAAATACATAAGGCATACAGGGCAGCTGTATAAAACTCTATATTAGATTGCCTTGCCTAATTACTTGCTATTACCTGGGAATATAGCATTGCTTCAGAGTCTATCTCCTGAAAGATTGTTAATGTTGCTGTGCAGCTTTGTTAATGAATTGATTTATGTTGAAGATTGTTACTGTTAAAGCAATAATACTGTCTACTTATCAAGGAAGTCTTTTTTCTCTGCATTACTTCATAGAAAAGATGTTGTTCTGTTGTGTAAACTTAAATATTACTATATGTCTAAAATACTATTTGACGAGACAGAATGGAGGCTTAGGATGAAATCCATCACTTTTTCCTCTTCGTACTATCACCAAGTTCAAAACATTATGTCCCCTTTAGCCATAAAGTGACAACGACAAATGCCAAGTGCTTAAAAGGAAACATAAACTAATTGGATACAATTACACTACAGAGTTCTTTTTGCTTCGTTTAATTTTTTTGAAAATGTCTACAAGATAAGATAACTTAAAGTCAGTTTGACTACAATTGATAGCCTTAGCGTTGTCAAATTAGTAGATATTGAATGAATTGTAATTTCTTGACGACTCATGTTTTATTTTTATAATTTTGAAAATGACTGCAAATTAGTGGATATTAAATGAATTGTAATTTCTTGAAAAAAAAAAAAAAAAAGAGATTTGAGCCTTTTCAAAACAATTAAATCAATTATAAGACATCAGTTAGGCCAGGGGAGGCACGGTGGCTGAGCGGTAAAGCGCTTGGATTCCAAACTTGGGGTCCCGGGTTCAAATCCTGGTGAAGACTGGGATTTTCAACTTTGGAATATTTGGCGCCTCTGAGTTTACTCAGCTCTAATGGGTACCTGACATTAGTTCTGGAAAAGTAAAGGCCGTTGGTCGTTGTGCTGGCTACATGACACCCTCGTTAACCGTAGGCCACAAAAACAGATGAACTTTACATCATCTGCCCTGTAGACCACAAGGTCTGAAAGGGGGAACAAGTTAAGCCAGGTTCACATCTAACTTTACATTCACTTTCACCTATCCTTTGATCTGCTTGACCGTTGGGGCACTACACAAGATCTGTTAACCTTCTTTCTTCATTCTTATCTCTCATTTGTCTTTGATATAATTTCATTCGGATGTTCTTTCTGAAAACATCTTTCTTTTGTAACCTTGTTTTTATCGCGCGTAGGAATGGCGTTTCCCATAATGAATGACACACACAAATGGTAATTTTGTCTATTTTTCATGAGATTTTTATGAGCTTTCAGGAAATTTTAATAAGTGCAGGTTATTTTCAGGAATTTTTCGTATATATTTTGCAATTAATAATTACACATAAAATAGCGCGGGGCCTATGAAAGCGCGGGGCCCACTGCGACCGCATAAGTTGCAATGTCTAAGACCGGCCCTACCTACAGGTTGGGTAAGAAAAAACAGCAATTGAGCAAGAAATCTAAAGACTCAATGGAGCTAGATTGGATATTGAATGCAAAGAAAAACTGAAGACATTGCGAATCCAGCTCTGGACTCGAACCCACACGGTGAAAGAAGAAAGACCAAAGCAAACACGGAGTAGAACAAGAAACAAAGATGGACATGGACCAAACAGGAGGGGGAATTTCCCAAAACAGAGTTCGATCGCTAGGAATTGTTACGGCCCTATTTCACTAGGAGTCAAAAAGATTATGTGAAGATATTAAAGTACTGATGAGAAAGTTCACTTTAGAGTTTTGTAGTTTTAAAACTATGTTCACTTTAGAGTTTTGTAGTTTTAAAGCCAAGTTCACTCCGATGACAGTCAATACAGATTGAGTATTTCTTAATTTTTCTTTATTTGAAAACGTTGATACTAGGGACGGACTGGCTGTATCGACATTCGCGCAAATGCCCTGTGGGCCGACACCCAAGGCCAGAAGGAGCCTAGTTATGGGCCACTTTGACAGTTAATGTTACAGCCCCTCGCTTTAAATTTTTATAAAACATATTTACAGACTTCATTGTGAAATACTATAAACATATTCCGTAATAATGTATATGTTTACACCCTTGACCGTACTTCTTATGAGCTACAATATTTAATACAAATAAAGCCTATAGTTTGTGCAGTCAGAGTGTAGATACCTGGAAAAATCTTTAACATAGGCACCAAAAAGATGGGACGCAAACTGTGGACCGGATCGTCTGGTAATGTCTGGGCCGATTTGGACACCGAGTTTATATACACATTTTTAAAAACATTATAACTCTGTTTTTATTTATATCTTTTAATCTCGACACAGTTGTACAAACTATGTATATGTCATGAGTTGGTGGAACCAATGGTCTTAAATCAAGTTTTCAAAAGGTCCAGCTAATTTGAGAATTACATTGAACGATGCATTTCAAAGACAGTTATATTCTTTTTTGCATTTCGAAGACAGTAATACTCTTTTTATCGGCATTCTGTAAGTGAAATGAGTAAAAAAAATGACTACTTACTTGACGCAATAGCTTTGACCGCTTCGACTGTAAGCTGTAATTACGTTTAGTCTGCTGGGCAGTGACCTTAAGAAAGTCCACCATATTCTCTTTTTGCTGTATCATGTTCATTCTGGTTCTCTGCTCTTCTCTGGACGTGTTCAGCTTCTCCTCCAGCTCCTGGAGGTCAGCTTCTATCAACTGCAGCTTTTCCTTGTTCCGTTGCAAGAGGTTCTGGGCCACGCGAACGTTTTTTTCCACGCGCTTCTGTTTCTGTTTCTCGGTCTGAAGAACCTGCTCCCTCTTCCTGGTCGCGGTTCTGGTTTCACGGATGAAGGAGCTGATCTCGTGCATGAAGCGTTCGTCGCGCGCCAGCCACTGTCTCGCCGTCGCGCACATGCGAACTATTTTATCGCAGACGTCGTGGACCAGACCCAGAACCGGAAATGCCTTGGTGTCGCACAAGACCACCAGTCTCTCCGAGAAGGCGCTCTTGTCCATGAGATCCCGATGAAGTCCGCTGTCGAAGCTCTTCAGGACGAGCCTGGCGTTGGTCATCTGGTTGTCCATGTCTTTGAGAAAGTCTTCAATGTCCAGTGCGTACTGCTGGCAGACTGGAACTAATATTTCCGCACTGTTGCCACCGATGTAGTTGTTGCTGAGTCGCTGAAAGACAGTGGCGTGAAATTTCTCCAGGAGACACTGGAAATAAAACAAAGTTTACACTTTTATTAATTCGAGCAAACGGTGGAAAATTTAGAAGAGTAACATCAGCTTCCCAGTAAAAATAAAACTTTTCTTGTCACTAGCGGTCTTTGTGCTCCCAAACGGATGTAAAAGTTGGACACTGAAGGGTGAGGCTAAAAGAAAAAAAAATTTTGAGAGTACATTCAACAGAAAAACAATGCTGGATATCAGTTACCAGGAAAAGTTGACGAGTTTGTACTTTTAAAAGTTAACTCTTTGGCTGGCAAAAAGGAGGAACTTCTCAATACTGGGAAGAGACGAACGCTGAGTTAGATCGATCTTATTCTAAGACAGTGCAAACAGTCAGAAGTCATACTTCAACGTAGAGTGGAGGAAGTACGAAGACAGGGTCTGCTAAAGAAAAGCTGGCTGGACAACGTAAACTGTTCTCTTGATTGCCTGCTTAGAACATCTGCTGACTAAGAATGGGGAGGGATTAATCTTTGATAATTTCACACCACTTCTAAGTCAAGGGACACACGAGAAGACCACAAGTGTTTAGTAAATAGTAGTCAAGTTTCAATAAACGAAATCTTCTTTGCCATTAGTATTGGGGAAAATATATATTAAAATAAATTTGTGGCTTTTAAAGAAAAAAAATTGAAAAATTATTTTCCGACCTATTAAGATTAGCTAAACGACGATCCCATAAGGATATAACATTGCATCATATTGCATCATATTGCGTCATATTGCATCGTATTGCACCATACCAGAGAGAGTAATAACATGATTAGAACAATGTTGCTGCACCGAATGTTGCAAAATATGTAGGTCGTTCGTGAAATACTGCACTCGTTGATAAGCCGTATATATATATGTATATATATATATTATATATATATATATATAATAACCTAATATTCAAACAAGTTATAAACACAAAGTCCGTATTAAAAAAAACAAATAGAGAAAGAGCATAGATGCTGTTACCTGTAATGTATGTGCTGAGGTCTTGACCTCTGTCCAGAATGTTGTAAGCGTATCCACTGCCATCATGTCAGGAGTTGGGTCTTCTCTCAACTGGTTCAGTAACTTGACCAGCCTAGTGTCACTGTCAATCACCTACTCAAGAAAAAAAATTATATGCCATTCACAGAACATATCGCTTAGGTGGTAACGAAAGACCACTCCGCTACCTATGTTTATTTATCATCTGTGGTCAATGACAACCTGATACATCGCAGAGTTTGTTCATCAACATAACAGTCATAAGGTCACATATTGAAACATTGCTGGGGAAAACATTCTCAAAAACTGATGTGAAAAACAATCTCTGAAAAATTGATGGGGAAACAATCTCTGAAATATTGATGGGGAAACAATCTCTGAAATATTGATGGGGAAACAATCTCTGATATATTGATGGGGAAACAATCTCTGAAATTTTGATGGGGAAACAATCTCTGAAATTTTGATGGGGAAACAATCTCTGAAATTTTGATGGGGAAACAATCTCTGAAATATTGATGGGGAAACAAGCACTGAAGCTAATGAGGAAAAACTAGCTAATAAACATTTATTGGGAAAATGTACTCCAAAACTGATGCGAAAAAATCTCTGAAACATTGATGGTGAACATAATCTGAAACTTGTATGGGGAAAGTGATCCCTCAAAATGATGGAGAAAAATCTCTGAAACATTGACGGGAGAACGGGAAAAACAATCTCTGAAACATTGACCGGAAAAACACTCTAAGCAATAGAGCAAGCCAAATAATAAGCTCTCGCCTGCCGTAAACAAAAGACATTAATCACGTTCATAGTGGAAACTGGCTGAATCAACTTTCATTGAAAGTCAAACGAAATCTGAAAAAAAAACAACATGTATTTCTGTGTTACCTCTAAAGGGATTTTATTTCTTCGCAGAGTTGAGTTTGCCTGTAACAAAAGTTCATTAATCTGCTTCAGGTAGGGGAAGTAAT
Organism: Biomphalaria pfeifferi; assembly: GCA_030265305.1. NCBI lineage: Eukaryota > Metazoa > Mollusca > Gastropoda > Planorbidae > Biomphalaria > Biomphalaria pfeifferi. The sequence continues at coordinate 4,599,149 of JASAOG010000016.1, read as the reverse complement.
CTCCAAACGTTTCATCGTCCACCCTTTGAAAGAAATAACGTTGAGAATGTCTTGATATCAAATGGACAATGTTTTATTTTTCTAGAAAGGTGCGTGTGTGTGTGTGTGTATAGCACTCATTCAATGGAGTGTTAATTATTCCATTTTGTTTTTAAACGACATCGCATTCAATCACTCAATTACTCACACACACATCACAGACACATGGACATACACAATCCCTCACTCACATGCATTGCATTCACTGCGTAGTTACCACACCCACACACACACACAGCATTCACCGAGTCATTCACTCGCCCATACACATCACTTATTGATCCCCCCAAACACGCAATAATCAATACAAAAACTAATTGAATATCTCATTTTTTTAAAAACTAAACATATGGTCATAATAAGAGAATCCCACAAGGTCGACTTCAACAAGACATTCTGTCTGGTGATCTAACAGAAGAAAGGAGAGCCGCTGGTCATCCACTTCTAATGTATACTGATGTCTGCAAACGTAACAAGAACCTCTTCAAAATCGACACTAACAATTGGTAACTAGCACTGGATTGATCTACATCTAGCATAATGGAGAGGGTCCTGGATTGCAGCTGGCATACACACCGAAAGTAGAAAGATGCGTGAAAGTGCAGCAGCACCTGGTGATTACATGTGCCCAGCCTGTGACCGCAGCGGTGTATCAAGGATTGGACTCTACAGAGAAGTTGCAAAGGGAGAAGATTATTTCTGGTCACGTAAAATCTCACATGCTTATCGCGAAGATTATATTGATCAGAGAGTAGGGCAAGAACATTTCAAAGAAATCTCATCAAATCAAACCCTAACAAAAAACAAATTATGTAGACACATAGACAAATAAATGGTCTCCTCTGAGTTCTTCATAAAACATTTTAATTCCATTTCTTAGACAACTGAATTGCTCTACATAAAAATAATTTATTGTTGGTATATGCATAACCTTAAAGACTCACAAAAAATCGTAAAAGTTTATGCATTTATTACTCCCAGGTGTGAGGCATGACTTTGGATTTACCAGAGTCTAAATAGCACTAGTTGTAAATTTCAGTTTTAAGAGTCTATTCACGAGCAAAGATTTGCATTTAATGTGGACCATTATTATTTTTATTTCGTTCTAGATGAGATTTGTTAAAGACTTCTGAATGAGAAAAGTTTTAATAAAAGGGAAGTCACCACAGTGGACAGTTGAACAAAAACCTCATATTAAAGTATTGATGAAGCGAAAACTAAAAGAACTTAAGACTTACACCATTGTTTCTCAAATTTTTGCGGGTGGCGCCACCCCAAACGAGAAGAATATCATTCTTGCCACCTTAGCTAGCTGGGAAGCTTCTACAACGCTGTAAGATCAACCAGCTGGATTCGGGACGGAGCCCCTGCGCCAAAACGTTTTCCTCAGTTCTGAGCTTCAAAACTCATTTTCGCTCATCAAAAAAGGTTAAAGTAAAAAATAAATATACAGGCCGATATTGAAGTGTTTTCTTGCAAAAGAGCATACACTATTATTTCTAGTATAAAAAAGTCACAGATCAAATTACGTCAGATAAAGAAAAAGACAGCACTGGTCAAAAGTACAATGTAAGAACAGTCGAGGCACATATAGCGCACCCACTTCATAAGGTCATCTTTGTGTTAAGTAAAACGTCTTGTCACGGACCATTTTTTTGTGTCACAAAACTTGTCTCTATAAAGATATACAACAGTCGTAAGAGTTTCGACCATTCTAAAAAAAGAGAGTCGAGAAGAATCACGTTGACGAAGACGTTTTGAGATGACACAAAGTTTTCTGTCGATATTTATGCCACACGCCTCGTACAAAAACAGTCTTTTTTTTTTTTTACAAGGGCTTAATTAATTACAGAAGATAAACGAAGTCTGAAATACTTTAATCTGACTTTGCTAAATATGTCCCTTTACTTGATTAATAATGAAATATAGATTGATAACTACAGTAAATATAAATTTTATATTTGCTCTTTGAAACAGAAATTAACCGGCTAGACTTCTCCCCTTTTCTAAGACCTATGACATCCATAGTAAACATAATGCAACCAATTACTCACCAACCCGATCACATGACTTCGGAACCCGCAAGCGTTACGCGAATAGGAACATGTAGGCCAATGTCAAAGAATGAACACCTACAACTGCCTGAAATCAAAAACATCGATGTAGAAATTGTTGATAGTCTAGTAAAGTCGAATTGATTTCGGCCAGATTTCATTATTTTTCTGACACAACCAACAGGCGAGCATCCTGACCCAGTTAGAGTAAACATGACCTACTTGTGAAATTCACGCTTGACTCGCTCCACTTCCTCTTCCACGTTGGTCACGTGGCTTCTCATGTAGTCCAGCCCTTCCAGGTACACCCTCTGGAGCCCCACGGTGCTCAGTGCCAGGGACGTCTTCTGGGTCGCCGGGGGCTCCCGGGATGTGATCAGTGCAGGAAGCGGATCGCGTGACGCGTTCGCCTCACGGGCTGCGCTGACGTCAGAGATCGCCTTGTCGCCCATCCTCCTAGAGTCGCTTGTAGCAGACAATGGTGTAGATGGCAAGCGTTCAGTGGGCATCGGAGATTCCTGTGGAAACAGAAAGTTATTAAATGTAAATCTACGTGAAAGTCAAACTCTGGTTTGCATTAGTTCAGAAAATGATGAAAAAGAATCAAATAATGAAAATATGACAAAAGATAATCTTAAAGGCACGAATTGTACCGATGTGCCAAAAATATAAAATTTCAATCCAATCGGAACTTAAAAAACATAAAACAACATCCTATCAATAACAAAAAATACTTCTAAAACAAGAGAAATGGATGACCTTTAAAATGATGTATAATTTGAATAGGTTTTACAAGATTAAAACAATAAAAACAACAGGTAAAGACGAAAATTTGTTCAAGTGCCTGATTTTTTAAAGACTGGTGGACCCCCCCCTCCCCCCATCAGATCTGTAATTTTTGGCAACCCTTAACATTTACCCAAAGACCAGTAATGTTTATAAGTAGGAATTTAGTAGGCCTATACCATAAATATTATACTTAAAATGGAAAGGCAACTTTTTGATTTTGTACAAGAATATAAACGTAGTGAAATGAACTTTTGTAAGCACTCTTTAAGAAATGTTTTAAATGGGAATCTCTGACCTGCTTTAAAATAAGTCACGTGGTTTTTGTCTTATACATAACAATAGCAATTGTCTTCTTATAATAAGATGTAGATCCAGATCTAGTGCTAGCCTACATCTAGTACATCTCCTAAATAATCCTATCAATTAGTGACGTATTGTAACATACTTGTAATTACTTAAAGATGTCTAGATCTAGACAATTTTCATATTTCAATTACAATGAACTCAATAAGGCCATTGATGCAAACAACACTACCACCGGATCTGGAAGATATAAGGAACAACCCCTTTTAAAATGACTTCGTAGACCCACGACGTATGCGATCATCAGAGATGATCTTGTCAATAATAAGGTTTGTCTTCGAGTCCGAAGATTAATGAAGAATGCAGTATTGAGGATTTTCTTTTGGTCTCAAATGTGTATCTTGTCAATAAGCAGTAGTTTAAACCCAAATAATAAAATAATAAAATAAGAATAAAAAAAGAAAGACAAAGATAAAGGTAAATTTCTTAATTCTTGATAGGAAAAATTCGAACAAGTGTTCCTTCTTACCACTAAAGAACGAAACGGGTCACCGGGATAAAATAGGAAAACCAATGAATTGGAAGAGTTAAAGGGTTAAATTAATAGGTAAGCACATTAGCGTGGACATGAAAAAACTTTTTTAAAATTCTTAAATAATATGCTCAATTTCACCCAATAAATTGTCTTTCCACAAGTAAATCGAGTTTGTTCTTTGTTTTCTTTAAGAAGCCACTGTAAATAGTGTCACATCATCTTCTGTATAGCACCCTTCATTCACCGTATAGTACCACATCATTCACTGTATAGATCATACTTTGCATAGCACCACATCATTCCCTGTAAAGCACCACATCATTCACTATATAGATCATCCTCTGGATAGCACCACATCACCCTATGTATAGCACCACATTACTCTCTGTATAGCACCACAACATTCACTGTATAGATCATTCTCTGGATAGCATCACATCCTCTATACAAATGAAATGAATTTGTTATCCTTGTAGTTTGCTTTGTAGGCCTCTACTGTTTATTATTACTACAATTCCTACTATCAGCTTGCATATTCTACATGGGCTCAAAAAAGTTGAGCACTGCGGGGTATGTCGACACTTCAACAATTCGAAGACAGCTCAAACGATTGCCTTCAAATTTGACAGTATATGTATTTCTTTTGGAAAAAAAATATAACTCAAAGCGACAAAATATTTCCTATACAAAAATCCTCGGACAAGTTTGAATTTAAATCGAATATTTTGTCAATTCAGCCTTTATTTTCTCAAAGTGATTTTCTTTACGCTACTGACAAATGTTTGTGGGAAACTGTAAATAATATTTTATGAGAATAACAACAAACAAACCCAAACATGTTAAGGTTTTTAAACCAACGTTTTATAAGACAAGATAAAACTTTATTAGGATAAAGATTCGAGTTGTAGCCTCATCACTATGTCAACACGCCAGAGGAGTAGTGAACAAAACGTGCGCCCGGGGCAAGGTACTTTATTGGCGCCCTACACTCCATTTTCCCCCCAAAAAATCACAACGAAATATAGACTGCGTGTCGCGCCCTCTTGATGGTGGCGCCTGGGGTATCGTGCTCACCCTTGAACCCACCCCTCACTACACCTATGTCATAATGAGGGGTAGGGAACGTTCCCTTCTCGATGGTACTCAAAACAATTCCTCACCAAATTTTAGTGACTCGTAAACACACCGCACATTTTTAAAGCACACAAATGCAATAAGTGTGTACATAGTGCATGTGTGTTACCTAGGTGTGAAAACAGGTGTACGTATTCTAGAATTCTGCATAAAGCAACAGACCTGGGTTCAGTGTGACATTGATCCTCTAACCACCTGACATTATGATTCTGAACAAAAAAAAAACATTCAACCACATAAACACACGTGTCCACACATGCGTAGAAGCACACACACACACATACAGCCTTAAACACTTCCCACACCCACACACTCAATGCCAACGATTCTCTAAATTAATTTCGGTCGATCCATATATTGATTTTATATTTGAGAATTCAAGGGGAGATGACCTTAGAGCATTTCGATCTTACTGATCAGGTTACCGGACTTGGCTTATCACAAGATACCTTTGTATTAGTTGAAAATGCTAGTCTGACGTGAATCTTTGCGTACATTGAAAGGGAAAAGTTTCTAGATCTAGTCTATAGACAAAAGAAATTATTCAATTTGGCAGCTCTTTTGATGTAAGAATTGCTTGTGATATGTAGAACTTTATTGGCGTGGTCATAACTTATTAGATAATTACCAATGGGAATAACGTATTATGTAATCTGCGTGCATCAGTAATAGATTGTGTGATTGATTATATTTATTATCAATATCAATGACTAGCCTGTCTTTCTTTATTGATTAGTAATATCATTTTGATTATAGATTTTGTGATTTCTTTCTTTTTTAAACTGAGAAACACAATCTCTTAATAAAAAGAAATATAATGTTGTATTGTGCAGCGTTCATTAATTAGGTTGACTTCAAATCAACAAGAGAATACAGAAGAACAAGAGCTAGAGAAGAACAAGATCTACAGAAGAACAAGAGCTAGAGAAGAACAAGAACTAGAGAAGAACAAGATCTACAGAAGAACAAGAGCTAGAGAAGAACAAGAGCTAGAAAAGAACAAGATCTACAGAAGAACAAGAGCTAGAGAAGAACAAGAGCTAGAGAAGAACAAGAGCTAGAGAAGAACAAGAGCTAGAAAAGAACAAGAGCTAGAGAAGAACAAGAGCTAGAGAAGAACAAGAGCTAGAGAAGAACAAGAGCTAGAGAAGAACAAGAGCTAGAGAAGAACAAGAGCTAGAGAAGAACAAGAGCTAGAGAAGAACAAGAGCTAGAGAAGAACAAGTTTTAGATAAGAACAAGATCTACAGAAAAACAAAATTAGATCTATTCTCCGTAAACCGCCAAGTATTTCTAAGTCCCAGACATTTGACTTACGCTCAAACAACACGTTTAAATCCAAACTATTCCCCCCCCCTTCCCAACACCTATTTAGTGGACTAAAGCGCAAAGAATATCCCAAATAAAGCACTAGACGCACTTTAACACACAAACGCACACAAAATAAAATGAAATAACAGATAAAGAAATGGAAACTAACACGAAATGTCTTTATTTCACGAGAATATATAGGTCTGTGATTAATAGACCGTTCTAATTCCAATCCACTAAATGGTTTTGCATTATTTCTAAACTTTGAAAACTAAAGATCATTTCTTTTCTAAGACAGAAAAGAGCCATTATCCTAGATTACAGCTGGAAGAAGAGTTACGTACATAATAAAGTATTTATATAGGTCTGTGATCTGATCATTATCGGATAAAAATTTGTTTCCATTTTCCAGTCTAGGTATAATATATATAGGTCTGTGTCGTACTTCAACAATAACAAAACTATGTTACATCCAAAGCTTTATTACACTTAATGACAACAACTAAACACATAGTAGAGATCATAACACGAAATAGGGGTCAGTACACAGTCTAACAAATGTAAACAAACACTAGGGGTGACAATCAAATAAACAAATTCACGACAGTCTGTGCTATACATTTAGTTCATTTCGCAATCTTAAAACCCAATGTGGTGACACTCTTTGTAACTGGAGATCTTAAGCTTGCAATAGAATGTACAATATGCTAAGCCTAGTGTAGATGTCGAAACAGAACAAAAAGATCAACATGTTTGATTAGGCGATAACAAATGAAAACTAACCTCGTTGTGTCTGCACTATTAACTTAGATGGAGAACTAAGTTTGATCTAACGAATCAGACATTATTTACAGTAGTAACAATACAAATATTCACGATAGTGGCAGAAAACACTTAGATCAAGATCCAAAACAATGTTCCATAACTCGACTGGACTTGAGAAAGTGTTACTTCCCTTCAACGTGTAATTTCTAATGGGTGAGACCTTGAGGCCGAGACTGTAACTCACAGCATTTGTTAAGGAGTTAGCAATCACGTGATTCGCAACCCCATCCCCCCCCCCCCCCCCCCGGATGTGAGACTCGAAAACAATGTCGGATCAAAAACAGAGCGATATCAATTATTTACTAATGTATTTGAAATGCGATCAAACATTTTTTTCTTCTTCACCCAGCGTGTAGATCTGTGTTTTTGGTCTCTGTGACTATCAATACATAATTGTCTTCGCTCACTGATGCATTTTTAATGTTTCTGGCATTCTCACGGGTATGAAGAGACCAACGGTTCTCATTGTTAGGTTCTCAAAGTGTCGCCTGGACATCGATGCATAAGATGGAATACACAAATAATGACCAGTGGTTCAGAACAATTATGGAAGTGAAATACTATTTTTACGAAACATGAACTAATGTACTTTGTCTGATAAAAAAGTTTGTACACGATATTTCTCCCACAGCCATTCTCGGATCAAGCTGAAAATTTACACAATTATTCATTGGCATAAACAAGACATAAATCAATAAACAAAATTAACCAATTGCTCATTTAATTACTGAGATTGAATTATTTATTTGATACCAACAAGGAAAATTAATTTTTGATTCTTCAGCATTTACATATACGGCTAAATATTTAGGGTTTCGTCCCCTTAGATAATTGAATCGTTATTTCTTCTATACACACTCTCGAATCAAGTTGAAACTTTAAACAATTATTTATTGTTCTAACAAAACATTAATAAATAAACAAAAAGAACTTATTAGTCAAATAATTATTGTTTATTAATTTTTATATCGATTAACCGAAATAACTTCTACATTATTTAGAGATATAGCTCAAAGTGCGGAGTTAATATTTTTTAAGGATTTTTTTTATTTTGCTAATTCATAGATTTTAAGCAGGAGCGACTAGTGAGAAGGATCGTAGGAATAACACCGTGATCCTGTCACCAATAGAGAAGTCGTTTCTCGAACTGGTGCTCGTTCCCTGAGTAAAAGGATGACCGAGCTTGGTGGGGGGGGGGGGGGGATACGTGGCACATCTCCTTAGGCACGTGGACCAAAGTCAGCTCTAACATAGACGCCCAAAGAAAAGCGAAATAAAGGCAGTCCACGTATAGAATAGCGTTCCACCTAGTAGACATAAAATGTATGCTGGGAAGCCACCTACGACCGATCCAAGACCAATCGTCACAGAAGGCGTGAACACTGACCTGCAACGTCGCAGGTCAGTGTTGAGGCATTCTTTGACGATAGGTCTCGACCGATCTCTGTCGAGTGAAATCGCAGCATTATGCGCCAAACGGCGAGGCAGGACCTTAAAAAAATTAGTCAAATTTAAGCCAATACCCACAAAAAAACACACTAAGCCTTCTGGAGCAAGTAAAGCTACTTTTTTACGGGTAAAAAAAGTGTCATTCTAAACAACGAGAATAGACAAACTATTCTTTTTTTTTAAATCAATACTTGTTTATAAAAAGTATATACTATGTTTTATATATATCTATCGAATTTGTAATCGTCGAGAGTTTTAAGCCTCAGCTCTTGAAACTCTAGTCCAGCAAAACAAAAACAAAAGCTCCATTTTTCCGGCCTGGTTTAACTCTTTCTCTTCTAATTGACGATACCATCGTTGATTTGACGTCATTAAATTAATATTTAATTTTATAAACTTTTCTTTATGTTATATAGAAGGAGAATGCATTCCACTTTAACCCTATACCAAATAAAACATTTTTCTGGTCACAACAAAGTTATTGAAGCTTAATCATAATATGGTAGTGAAATACTAATGAGCAAAATGAACTATTCCGTCTCAATGTGAAAATATAATTAGGGAGGGAAAGAGTTAACAGTTGTTTGGGAGATGTCTATAAATCACCTTTTCTATTTCCAGTGACTCGAGACTCAAGATGCTCACACTAAAGACTTTTTAAACTTTAAAAAACAAATGCTATAAACAATTTATTCAGATTAATTTAAAAAATTAGGTTCCTATTAAATATAAATGTCCAGTGTACTTACTGTTCTATAGAAAGTATAGTCGCATGTTATCTGTTACCACTAATTATGACTTAATATATTCCATAAAACAGAGTGTAAGTACCAGACAGAGACCAGTGTATCTTATTGAACAGGCCAGGGAATATATTGGATCTAAAGTTTGATACAATGTTATTGATTTCATTCTACACTCCAGTGATCTTATAAGACCCTAATTGAAACCAGGGCACTGTTGTAGTTACACAGACTAAAAACTCAAAATATTTAGGACTCATATATTATATCTAGACTGGAAACTGGAACTGGAAACAAATTCTTATCCGCGATTGATCGATTCACAGACCTATATATATATATATATATATATTTATATTTATATTTATTTATTTATTTATTTATGTACGTAACTCTTTTTCAAGCTTTAAAGGAAGTCGCCCCAATCAATCTTTTCTGATTTAGAAAAGTAATGATATTTAGTTTTCAAAGTTTATAAATAATTCAAAATCATTTCTTGGATTTTCTTTAGAATGGGCTATTAATCACAGAACTATACATTCACGCTAATAAATAAAACATGAAATAAAGCCATTTCCTGTTAGTTTCCATTGAGATGATGTTTCAAAATCCTAGATCAAAATAATTCGCATCTGTTGATTTTAGTCATCTTATGTACATTTAAATAGATTGATTACTTGGATTTTTCTAGATTATGTATCTAAAAATTGCAAAATAAAAATTATGAGACAGGAGTACTCTTATTTTTGATGTTCAATTACTAGATCTATATCTAAATTTTAAATTATGTGTTACATAGGTTAGGGTTGAAAAAAAAAACCTTTACATCTTATAACTTCTTTACAAAACAACGCCTTGTTCCAACTTTTAAAAATATTTTCACGACATTTTTTGTAGTTTTAAAAGATCTTTATGTCCAGTCTATGTATAATATATATGTCTATGATTTAGGTGTTTTTAAGAAACGAAAAGTTATCATGGAAAAAAATATTTAAAAAAAAAACAAAAAGTATTAAGTTTTTTTTTAAATGTACAAATTAAACAGGAACAAAATTAAAATGCTATTGAACCTTGGTTAGACAAATATTAAAATATGTGTCCTGTGTTTGGGATCTCTCAACTCAAGAAAACATAAAGAAACTAGAACAGACGCAAAATAGAGCAGTGAGAATTATAACAAACGAATATTCACATTGGACTAGAGTAACACCTTGAATGAAATTACTAAACTTAGACTAAATAGACTTAGAAGACTAAAAATTAAAGTAGCAATAATAGATAAAACACTGAACCTTAATTTAATAATAAAAATTAAATATTCAGAAAGACGCAAAGATAAAGAAGAATTTCTTGTTCCTTATGCTAGGACAAAGTCTTACAAGAGCTCTTTCTTCCTTAGTGGCATTACAGCATGGAAAACTAATGACTTTACAGAGTTTAAGTCAGAATAACATGCATTACTAGATTAACACATACAATTTGTACGACGTAATTATCTTCTTTTATGAAAAAACGTCTGTAATTTATAAGATAATGAGAGAGAGGGGTATTTTTTAAAATTATACACGTAGAGCGAATGTATTAGAAACATTCCTTTAGAATACATAGCCCGGCACCCCTACTTTCTCTTTCTTTCTATCTCGTATGTCTTACTGTTTGGATTTGAAGGCTAGATATTTGCGAACCTTTATGTTAATATTAACACTCATACAGGCATTTAATAAATAGCTTTTAGCTCTATAGAATCTTGACAAAGCGAACCACCAGTGAAGAAACCTGCCAGATCTATTGCTCAGAACTGTAAAAGAAAATGAATCACTAAGTGTTTAAATCTGTTGGAGGTGTCTAGAATAAGGTCAAATAAAGTTCACTCTAACCTCTGTGATATAGGCGTGAACATTTAGATTTGTGCTAGGAGGCCTAACTCGCTATGTGAAACTTTTTAGGGAAGTCGTAAAGCGGTTGGTCAGTGGTGCTGGCTACAAACTCAGTGATTGTTGATTGTGAATGTGCTTGGGCGGTCCAAGAGTACACTTTGCCTGCAATACTTGATCTATTAACGAACAGATAGGAGAGTAAATAATAAATATACAAGCTTGTCAATTTAGATAAAGCATGCTAAGGTAAGAGAGAAAGAGAGAAGAAAGTAAAGAGAGGGAGGAAGAGAAGAAAGTAAAGAGAGGGAGGGAGGGAGAGAAAGGGAGAGAGAGAAAGGGAGAAAAGGGAGGGAGAGGAAGTAGGGAGAGAGAGGAAGTAGGGAGAGAGAGGAAGTAGGGAGAGAGAGGAAGTAGGGAGGGAGAGGAAGTAGGGAGAGAGAGGAAGTAGGGAGAGAGAGGAAGTAGGGAGAGAGAGGAAGTAGGGAGGGAGAGGAAGTAGGGAGAGAGAGGAAGTAGGGAGAGAGAGGAAGTAGGGAGAGAGAGGAAGTAGGGAGGGAGAGGAAGTAGGGAGAGAGAGGAAGTAGGGAGAGAGAGGAAGTAGGGAGAGAGAGGAAGTAGGGAGAGAGAGGAAGTAGGGAGAGAAATACAGAGATGGAAAGAGATTGAGATAGAAGGTAGATAGAGAAAGGAGAAGGGGAAAAAGAGAGAGAGAGAGAAAGAAAAAGGTGAAGATAAGGCCGAAGGAAGAAAGGAGAATGACTCCACCTGTACCTGGTGACAATCAATCAAAAGCACAAGATCCCTGTAAATTACAACAACATAAGATTTAGTCCCCTATACAGTCTACACTATACGTGTATTTCCCTCTGAGTACAAAGAAGTAGATCATACATTAGAGCAATAGAGGCAGTCAGGAAGTGAAATGGGGGACAGGCTATTTAGAAAGTTTAAACCAACACTAAAACATATCATTGGAAAAAGATTACTATAGTCGTTACATACCCCCCATATTGATTTATACATAGCCTTTGAAGAGAGAAAGACAGATTGGATAAACAGAGAGAGAGAGAAGAAAGAGAGAGTAAGCCATAGATAACGAAACGAAGTATTTCAAAAGCTAATATATCATTTAACTCTGTCTGGTAAAAGATTAAACACGTTATGTCTCCCACTTCCTATTCTCGGATCAAGTTGAAACTTTGCACAATTAGTAATTGTACCTAACAAAACATGAATCAATACAAAAAAATCAAACATTAGTCAATTAATTACTGTTTATTAATTATTTTGTTTGCTACTAACAAGGCAAATTAATCGTTCAGTATTAAGGGAAATGGCTAAATATGGGAAATTTTGTCCCCTTAGATAAATTGTAGACGTTTGTTCCCAAACACCAATTGTAGGGTCAAGTTAACATTGTGCAAAATTATTTAGTGTAGGCTACCTAACAAAAAAGGAATCAATAAAAAAATTAACCAATTAGTCAATTAACTTTTGGTAATTAATTATTTTCGTTAATATCGAAAAAGGGAAATAAATTCATAGATTAAGTATTTTTACATTTTCCTTGTTTCTATTTAAATCTAAAAGAAAGTATAAATATGTCCAATAGTCATCATGCTAGATTTATAACATTCGCCAACTTTTGGTGTTGTAAACGAAACAACTAAACAATTCTTTATTGCTGAAAATTACATTTATTAAATCTCTTATGGCTTATTAAAATGTTTTCCCTTGTCTATACTTCCGTGGTCTGTACACCAGATGCACTAATATAGATTTGCCGCAAAGTGTGAACATGTCCATTTGAAACACAAACTAAACAAATCGAAATTTATATCGGCCCTACCGGTGGTGTTAGAAGCAGCAAGTAAAATTTTCTTCTAGGCAGCCTCCAGGTTTAATAATGACTGTGAAAATGTGGCTTTCATCATTTAATAGAAAAAGTTGGATTTATTGATTGTTCAGAAGTGGAAGTCATTCTCAATATATTTTTTCCCAGAATTTGAGGAGACTATACAGTCATACTATTTTGGTTTGCTCCCTTTGTTTATAATTGGCTGTAACAAATCATTCCTTTGTGTTTAGTGTTGAGAGATCATTCGCATACAAAAAAATATAATCTCAAAGGCTTGTTACATTAAAATAGATTCAAAGTAAATCCATGTATGCCGGCTATGCTTAAGATGAAACACAAAGTTCTAGTAACATATAAACCGTTCACAAGCTTACTTGTCTTCACTGCGCATGTCTGAGGTTTATTTGACAAGTCAAAATGAAAAGTAAAGCCATAAAACTTTTACTGACCCATAAAATTATAATTAGGGGCTGCACGAAACTACAGCGCTGACTCTACTACAAACCTCCACCACCTTACTTAAAGACTAATCTCAGACATTCAGGACATACTCAGAGAGCAATGGTCCTATAGTCTTAGTCTTAAAGCAGTAGTGCGCAAACTACGGCCCAAGGGTCTTAATCGACACATGGCGTGATGTAATCTAGCACATGAAAGAGAAACAGCTTTATTAAGCTTATGATGAAGATACAGAAGAACAGTTCTATTAGACTTAACAATGTTTCGGATGTAATGCGACTAGTGACGGGTGAGTCAGAAATGGGTATGGGGCCCCTAAGTTAAAACATTTTCGACACCACTGTCATTGTGCTGTATGGTCGGTAGCGTCGGTGGATCAAGGGAGATACCAGACACGTAGGAGCCCTTGTGTGATTACTGATAATTAGCCTTCATTTAGTCTTATCTCGGCTTGTAGAACAAGTTATTAGCTCATTGACACAGTTCTTTCAATCGACCCTAGCCATTGTTTTCTTTCTCTACAAAATCATTTAAGTTACTCCAAGGTTGACAGCGTGATTGTCTTCTTTATAGATAATTAGATATTTAATAAGTGCAACCAAATCAAAGGACGCTATGTAGTTGTAAAGGTGGCATTCAAGTCGGTACAAAAATAGAACAAGGAATTTCTTGTCAAAAGTAGACATAAAAACTTGGCCTGTAATCATTTGTGAATAATATAAATACCAACATGATTGATTAGTTCTTTAAGGACTTACTTTTGTAATCAGCCTCAAAACGTAGGTATCTATAAATAGGTAAGAGGGCTCGAATGCTTATGCTAAAATAAAAAAAAATTACAGAGAGAGCTTGTGTTTTCACAAAAACTCGTGGTGGTTGGGGGGGGGGGGCTGAAGGGTCAATTTATGGGTCATCTGTTAGTAAACAATGCATTTAAAAGGGCTAGTTTCCAATATTCTCGGCTATGAAGTATATACTATCAATAACGACAGTTCTACCTCGCTCCATTCAAAATAAACTTGTGCAGGGTGATACCGACGTGATTGTGTTTTAGCCGATTGTTGTTGTTAAAATTTAGACACAATTAAAATCGGGTTTTCCCCTTTTGTTGGCCTTAAAAATGTGGAACTAAAATTTTGTGTTCAATTATTAGCAACAAGTTTAAAAAAATCCTCCATTGTAAATGAGCTGACTTGTCTATGATAACATATGGTTTCAATTATTTATACATTATGTGCACTCCTCATCCCCCCATTCCACACCTACATAAACATTGCTAGCATTTAGAGAGTTTCATGGATTTGCTTGTTATCACTGACCTCGTAATTTAAAGAGGTGAGAAATATTCCTGGATGACCCTGCCCGTCGTCTTCTGGTTTGCTGACAGTGATACTAGGCAACCGCAGACGTCTGCTTCCGGTTCTGCTCCTGCTGCGTCTGGTCCCTCTAACGGAAGTCTGGCCAGGTTGACGGTAATGTCGTGGGGTGACAATGTTTCTCTGACTTCTGCGAAGTGACGTGGAATCTGAAGGATTTAATGCAAAAATAAATTACATTTTTTTTTCCTCTGTGTGTTTAAAAAACGAATATTTGCAGTGATGAAGTAAATGTCTACTTTGGCGACATAAAGGTCCAAAGACCAGAAGCGCAGCAAGATAAACGAGTTCAAGAATATTGTTCTGCTACTACAGAGAAACGTTTTTGTGAAATATTGTGACATGTTTCAGATGTTCATTGAGAGTTGAAGATCATCTACATCCTAGTTCAAACCTCCTGCAGGACGACGGGTGGGGGGGGGGGGGTTAACGGAAGGGGTATGAACCCGGGACCATCGAGACGACTGAACGACATTGCAGCGCGCGTACCGTACGACCAGACAGCCATTCTGTTTTCATGTTTCACAATAAAACACACAAAATAAATTAATAGAGATTTCATCATTAAAAGCTATCTCCAGGACAGTTTCTAAAACTTTATCATGTTCTTCATCGTCTTTAGCTGAAATTAACATGTAATGTCTCCGAATATTTGACACCACGTGTATGTAGTACTTGCTGATGATATACCAAAAGGCATTTTCAAGAATCTGTAGCTTCCAAATTATTAAAATTTAGTAAAAAAAAAAGCTCCCCCTTCAGGCCTCGCGATCTATAGGGAAAATGATTTTAAGGTCATCTGTTTCTGCGGGTGTCACAACGACCAACCGACTAACCTTTTCCCAAACTAATGTCAGGTACCCATTAGATTTGAGTGGACTCCGGGGCACCCTGAAAATCCCGAAATACAAAATCCAGTTGTCATCGGAATTCGAACCCGAGATCCCTCGGTAAGAAGCCAAGAGCTTTATTTTTCAGCCTAAATGATGATTTATGAATCAACCAATGCTAGTTTTATATAGCGTTTATAACCATATAGAAAAAAAAAATTCGAACCGGATAACTGTTCCCTATGATTTAATGATATTTTAAAAATATTTGTATTTTATTATTCACCGCTTGGGTATAGGCTGGACATGGCTATGTTCAAAAAAATCTTTATTACTTACTATGTACGCTGGCTAGTGTTGTCCAGTATGAGAAATAGAATAAGGCCGGTCTAAAAATAACCACAAGTTGGAGTTGATGATAAACCCAAAAAAAATGTTAGATTAAACCTTAATAACATCTGACTAGGAGGACACTGATCAAAGTGTAATTTTATTTTAAAAAATTGCACTTTGAAATCTAAACGTGACGAACGAACAGACAGAATTTGTTCAAATGTTACAAAGCAAAGTGCAATTGTGATGCATCTGATATAGCAATGGATCTAGACCAGTTGTTATAGAAGGCCTGATCACTGACCTGCAACATCGCAGCTTGTGGACAGTGGAGACCAATAGCTCATTGCCAGGTCATAGGTCTGATTGACGTGGCAACGGGCTTTTGGTCTCCACTGATCACAGGTTGCGAAGTCACATGTCAGTGTTGAGGCTAACAGTCCCCTTAGTATAACGAATGGTCTCGAATGGACAAAACATTGACACCAATGGACAGTTCAGTGATTGATTGAAAAGTACCTGTTAAAGAGTTTATTTGATCTACTGTATCCGACATGTGAGAAGAACTTTGACTATGTTTATCAAAACTGTTGCCACCATGGATACGCCTGATGTAACCCTGACCTCCTCTGAAGTTGTTCCTAGACCTTTCAAGGTCGGAATGTTTCACCTCGTAATCCATACTCGGCTCAAGGAATGATCCTTTCAGTTTTAAGGCACTCTCGTAATCCAAGCTGTCTCGGCTGGTCATTTCCAAGTTAAGGCGTTTCAGCCTGGACACTCGGTCAGGCAGGGAGGGGTGAGTTGGAAAAGGAAGTTGAGGCGGTATTGGAAGCAGAGTTAGATTTGTGGCCGATGCTGGCCTGCTCGTACTGGCCACGGTCGCCATCATGAAGAGACTCAAGAGCAGCAACTCTAATCCATTGTTTTGTAGACTAAGTTCATTGGATGATCAGCCCTTGGCATTGAAAAAAAAACTGACACTAGAGATGTTTGTTGAGCTGTTCACATCTCAGCGATGGGTTTAAATCATTTTCAAGCTCTTGCAAAGTACAAGTTGGATGTACCTGCCGATCTCAAACTAAATAGAAAAGCGAAGTAATTATTATAGAGGATGTGCTCCATAATATACGAACTTTGATTATTTCATATAAAAATAATTACTCCCATGACTCAGGATCGAAAACAATCTGGAAATAGAATTTAATTTAAAAAATCATTTTAATAAATCAATCTATAGAACAATGGACATAATTTTGTGTTAATTAAGTGGATCAACATATCAAAGAATATTAGTAATACAATTATTTTGTAATTACAATTTTTTAATAACCTTTTGTGATTTCGTCAACACATTTTAACAATGTTAATTAATTTTTTTTCAAAACATCCGATCGAGTTTCCATCTACTTAAATGGATATATAGAAGAATCTACAAATTATAAAAGAAGGCAATATTCAATATTTAATAGTTGTTTCTGTTAGTTTAGAGCTGGTACATCATCTCATAACGAAGACCTATTTTATTAGGTCATAGATCTCTGACCTTCCCATCCAGACTCACGCTGATTTGCGTCTCAGTGCATTCCTCGAGTTAAGCCCGTTTCCATCAAGTAGTCGTGAAGGTGCCCAAAAAAGTTCGAGATAAGGCTCTTTTATGAACCTTTTGACCCGGGAAAGGATTTTATCCCGTGCCCGGATGAAGAATTGGTTCTTCACTGACCTTTCTGTCTGGAGCACCCTCCCCCCTCCCCTCCCCCACCATCAACTAGATGGTCATTTCATCACAGCTACCGCCGCCCCGTATGAAATACTACATCCACTTGTTATTGACGGCCGTTAACTTATGGCACTATGGCACTTGTAGACAACTAGACTGCTGCAGGCAGTATTATATCTTAACTAATAAACTCGAAATGACTTGAATAACTTCTTTCTGAACTACACTAAATAGAACTTTTATTTTAATATCGACAAAATGAAGTTGATGTGAGATCAAATAAATGTACTAGACTATAGTACTAATATTTCTTTCACAAAAATCTAACTCTCTACAAAAACACACACTTTCATTCTCACATATTGGAGTCGTCTCCCCTAAGATCAAATAACGACTATGCCACCTATGTTGCATCATTGAGAACCAATCACTAGCCTAGTCCCATCGTCGCCATAGAAACATACACACACACACAGACTACATAACACCACTCTAGGCACATTTTTCTTATTGTATTCCCTGTACTAGAATAAATTCGTAATAGTGCTCCTTCTTCCTAAGTGCTGTTAGAGCATGGAATAGGTTGGTTGAATCAGCCAGGCTGACCAATGACTTAACAGAGTTCAAGTCTATAATTAACATATGGATACGAGTAGAACGTAATTAACTTCACGTGTAAAAAAAAAAAAAAAGTCTGTAATTAATAAGATAAGAAGATATATGTTGAAAACTTGAATTATGTAGACTCCAGAAAGTGTCAGAAAGTGAACTTGTCTGATGGCTATAGGCACATATCTTAGTAATAATAGTAAAAAGAAGTAAATTGCCACTTTCGGAACCTGAGATCTAAAAGGGCAGATGTCGAAATGTCATCCTCTTTCTATGGCCGACGGTTAACGATGGTGTCATGTGACCAGTACAACGATGGTGTCATGTGACCAGTACAACGATGGTGTCATGTGACCAGTACAACGAGGGTGTCATGTGACCAGTACAACGAGGGTGTCATGTGACCAGTACAACGAGGGTGTCATGTGACCAGTACAACGATGGTGTCATGTGACCAGTACAACGAGGGTGTCATGTGACCAGTACAACGAGGGTGTCATGTGACCAGTACAACGAGGGTGTCATGTGACCAGTACAACGAGGGTGTCATGTGACCAGTACAACGAGGGTGTCATGTGACCAGTACAACGAGGGTGTCATGTGACCAGTACAACGAGGGTGTCATGTGACCAGTACAACTACCAACAGCCTTTACTTTCCATAACTTAAGTCATGTACCCATGAGAGTTAGGTGGACTCTGGGGGGTCCTAAAAATCTTGGAATTCAAAGTCATAGACTTTATCGAAATTCGATCCGAAGCCTCTAGGTTCGGAACCCTAGCGCTTTGCTACTCGGCCCGCACGTTCTATATCTAGCAGCAGTAAAAAAAAAAAAAAAGTAAAATTCCCTTTTCAGACCTTTCGATCTATAGGGCAGATGACGTTAAGGTCATCTGTTTCTTTGGCCAACGGTTAACGAGCAGGGTGTCATGTTTTGCATCAGTGTCCTGAGATTATAAAAGCTTTATGATGCTACACGCTTAGTTTAGTTTAGGAACGCACTATAGTAAACTGACTTTGAACGTCACATGATCTAATGACGGCATTGTGATAGAGATTATTATCGTAGAATTTTTGGATAGTGACTGCTAGGCTGTTGAAGGGATAACATTGTTTTAGTGACTGACTCGACTAAGGACCATTCTACATTAAACTTTGTTATTGTAAGTTCATCTCGAGTGAATTATTGACTGTGCATCCTGTTGGTTACTTTGTTATGTGACGTGGCGTATGTTCCAGCTCGCATCAGTAATACAGTATACAAGATAATCAAGCACCTAGGATTATCAAGGTACTGTGGACATACATCAAGTACAACCATTACATACATCCGTTACAATGAGGATGATGATGGTGCATTAAGCTTTGGTCACTAGATCTGTACGGTAACTACAAGGGCACTACTCCTGGCAGCTCAGTTTTATGCCAGGAGACTACAGAACAAGTTATCCCTCATGGTCAGATCTTATCTTAGTTCATCTCAGATTGCAATAAGCTTGGATTACTAGGTCAGATGACAGGTGTCATGTCCCCACACAAAATATTACCCCACTCGTAGCCCCGCGTTTGATAGATTGTCGGACGCTGCAGTGCTTATCCCCTCCCCATCTCTTAGTGAGCACGGACTGTTTCTGTCTCCATGGTGACAAGAAAAACAATAACATTGAATCCAAAAGTGTCAAATAGCAGAACATGATACCCTGAAGAGTGTAGCAAACAATGATTCAATACGGCATCACGTCCAGAAGATCGTTATCGTAACATTCTAATAAACACTTTAACACAATAACAGTATTGTAACATAGTGGTATTCTATGTACATTTGCACACTAGCGCGTCAGTGCAACACCGCTTGTGTTTGCGTAATAAATTGAGTTTCTAATATGTCTTCCCTCTTAAACATTTGTGTAACACAAATATATTAAACTAGCAAAATACCCGCGCTTTGCAGCGGGAGGATTATTGCATTAACATTTCAAATTTGCTTTAATTAATAGGCCTACATGTAACAACAAAACATTCTCATTTGTGCCAGGTATCTCTCGGTACGAAGCTGGTCGTTACATCAGCAGCTCTGAAGCAGCGTGGCGCATTTTCTGCTTTCCCATTCACGAACGCTACCCTCCGGTCGTTCATCTTGCAGTGCATCTCGAGAACGGACAGAGAATTTATTTCACAGAGGGCAATGTTGCAGAAAAAGTACACAATCCACCACAGACGACTCTGTTAGCCTTCTTTGATCTTTGCAACCATGATGACTTTGCAAAGGAGCTTTATTATCACGAAGTTCCATCTTATTATGTGTGGACAAGAAACATGTTTCGTCGGAGGAAGCAGGGGAAGGCTGTGCCAGGACATTCGGGGGTGAAGAAAGATAATGTGCTTGGAAGGGTCTGCACTGTGCACCCGAACAACTCTGAATGTTACCACCTTCGATTGCTGCTCTACAAAATCATAGGTCCCACCTCTTTCGAATCTCTTAGAACAGTTGACGGTGTTGTCCATCCAACCTACAAGTCGGCCTGCAGGGCACTTGGTTTGTTACAGGACGATGTCAACTGGGACGAGACTCTCCAGGAAGCTGCTCTGTCTCGCTCACCTCAAAAGATCCGTGAACTGTTCGCTGTAATGCTGGTCTTCTGCCAAATGGAGAACCCCTTAAATCTCTGGGAAAAACATAGAGACAGCATGGCAGAAGATGTTAGGAGACAGACTGAAAGAGATCATGGAGGAACAGAAGTGCAACAGTGGTTGCCTATGATCTACAACAAGTGTCTTCAGTTGCTTGAGAACTACGTCATTGCTATCGGAGGTCTCTCTGTCGATCATTACGGGCTGCCTTCACCTTCGAGAGAACTGGCAGAGGTTACGTCAAATCCCGAGTACTTGAGGGAAACCTCTTACGACACCTCGGAGTTGGCCAATGTAGTCTCAAACAACGAGCCTTTGCTGAATGGTGACCAAAAGAGAGTTTACGAGCAAGTCATGAGGAGCGTTGTCTCGGGCACTGGCACGGTGTTTTTTCTTGATGCTCCAGGAGGAACTGGCAAGACATTCCTCATAAACCTTCTGCTTGCGAAAGTCCGAGCGGAAGGTGACATTGCTGTAGCTGTGGCTTCTTCTGGCATTGCAGCAACTCTTCTTCAGGGTGGGAGAACTGCTCATTCAGCTTTCAAGCTACCTCTCAACCTCAGCCACACCACTGATTCGCCCTCCACGTGCAACATATCAAAGCAGAGCAACATGGCTGAAGTGCTAAGACAGTGCAAGCTGATTGTCTGGGATGAGTCCACCATGGCACACAGAGGGGGTGTCGAGGCTTTGGACAGGACCCTCCAAGACATCCGAAACACCACCACACGTATGGGAGGCTTGACAGTGTTGCTGGCTGGAGACTTTCGGCAAACCCTACCAGTCGTGCCCAGAGGAACACGCGCCGACGAAGTGAAAGCCTGTCTGAAGTCTTCGTACCTGTGGCGTCAAATCACTGTCGTCACTTTAAGAATAAACATGAGGGTTCATCTGAATGGCGACACAAGAGCCGGAGAGTTCTCTGATCTTCTGATGAGTATTGGTGATGGCAGCTTCAGTCAAGAAAATTCTAAAATAGCAATTCCCTCAAATCTCTGTCTCCTGGTGAAGACCTTGCAAAACCTTCGTTACAATGTTTATCCCAATCTAAGAACTCTTCAGCATATAGACGTGTCATGGTTGAGGGAGAGAGCTATCCTAACACCACGAAACGACATGACCACGGCCATAAACCACGTTTTACTCCAAGAACTCCCCTCACAATCTAAAACATACCAGTCTGTGGATTCAGTTGTGGAAATGGAAGACGCGGTGCACTATCCGGTAGAGTTTCTCAACTCTCTGAATCCTCCAGGCACTCCTGAGCATCGTCTCATTTTGAAGGTTGGGGCACCGATAATGTTGCTGAGGAACTTGCAGCCACCTAAACTGTGCAACGGCACCAGACTTCAAGTCACGTCTCTGCAGAAGAACCTCATTGAGGCAACTATTTTCACTGGCAGTGGCTCAGGAGAGACAGTTTTGATTCTTCGCATCCCCGTCATCCCCTTTGACCTCCCATTTCAATTCAAACGCCTCCAATTCCCAGTAAGGCTCTGCTTCGCCATGACAATCAACAAGTCTCAGGGACAGACACTACAAAAGGTTGGCATTGACTTGAGACAGGACTGCTTCTCACATGGGCAACTGTACGTCGCATGCTCAAGAGTATGCTCGGCGCAGGGATTGGTCATACTGCAGCCGGAGGGCCGAACTGACAACGTGGTGTACAAAGAGATCCTCAACAAATAACTGTGTATTGGTACATGTATGTTTCTTCTCTATTTCAAAAGGTTTACTTTTCTTCTTAGTAATGAAATATTTAAGGCAGTACATATGACACATTATTTTTACTTATCGGACTAACATTGCAAAAAGCCACACAAAAACTGCGTTGTTCCGGTTATTCCAAAAATACATGCGTAACATTCCCTGCGGTAACACTCCTGGCACAAATGAGAATGTTTTGTTGTTACATGTAGGCCTATTAATTAAAGCAAATTTGAAATGTTAATGCAATAATCCTCCCGCGGCAAAGCGCGGGTATTTTGCTAGTATCAAATATAGCTAAAAAAATTATTCTCTAAGAAAATAAAAATAGAGAGTGAAAATGGATTTACCCTTTTAGCTGACATATTTTTATATCTTCTTCTATAATATAAAGCAGAAAGTAAGGCGTATATATGTATGAGTGTATGTCCTGAATAAAAATCAAAACCTTTTGACCAATCTTAATAGACATAGACAAAAAGTACCTAATTGTATCTTTATACCTTATTGTATCTTTATACCTAATTGTATCTTTATACCTAATTGTATCTTATTCCTAATTGTATCTTTATTAAAGAACGAAACTTTTTAACAAATCGGGTAAACCCGTTAGGCAGAAACAAACTTGGCAGACGCCTAGGGCCTCCAATGGTCGGGGGGCCTTGCATAGGACTACTAAAAACTTTTAAAGAAAACAGTGCGACACTTGGATCAGATCCCAAACATAATAAAGCATTGACTCTTTGTTTAAAAGTCAAGCTCTACTACGGAAATTGCGATAAATGAATTTCAGTTGTAATAGTAAAAGTTCCCATTTCAGACATTGCGATCTATAGGGCTGACGATGTAAAGGTCATCTGTTTCTGTGGCCCACGGTTAACAAGGGCTTCATGTGGCCAGCGCAACGACCAACCGCCTTTACTTTACCCCAACAAATGTCGGGTACCCATTAGAGCCAACCTACAACAGGACGACCCTAATTAAAAAAAAACAACAACAACAAAACACATAAATTCATTTTTATTAAAGAACGTAACGATGTAACAAGTCGGGTAAACCAGTTTTTACAGTATTTTATATTTTTATATGAATAAGTTGGCTAAACAGGTAAACCCACTTTCACACTCTACTTTCATTTTCGTGGCAAAATTTAATAATTTCAATGAAACACTGCCATATTTGACATAGATCTAAATCCATTGCACTAAATCAGTAATACCCCAAGTCCCGCGGGCCGCGGTTTAAATCCGGCTAGTTTAGTATATTAAGAACATTGAATGAAATATCTCCAAATAAATGTCCTCGTTGTTATGAAATCCAACACTTTAGACTGAGCAGAATAAAAGCCTTCACAAATATTTAAGCTATAGAGAAAAGTAATACCACCAGACATAATATACAAATGTACTCAAAAGTAGAAATTGTATATGTTGGAAAGAATAGTAAGCCATTCAATAATATACAGGCCTACATATAGAGAGCAGCACAGATCCTTATATAATTCCTAGAAAAGCTTTGCAATTAAATAGCATAAAAAGTACACAGGTCTGGAGAAACACGAATTAAATTACTGATAGTTCTTGTCCACGTTGCAGCGTTGATGCGTCTCCTTGGTAACGGCATTCGCGTGACAACAACTACATTGCGAAATTTGATTGGTTAATCCCATTTCTAGTTATATTAATTGAATTTTATTTGTTTCGCGTGTGTAAACACGGAATTTATTTTTCTTTCATGTTCATTACATTTACAGACATCCAGATAAAATTCACATTTTAGCATTGAAATACAAACCCTTTTTTTGTTTTTTTTTAATAGATTTACTTTTTAAATATTTTTTTGTACATTGTTATTTGGTTATTTGATCTATAGCCATTAGCTTTGTGATTATTCGAATATCAAATATTGACATGAGGTGCAGTGGCTTGGTGGTAAAGTGCTTGTTATCGGAACCGGCGGTCCCGGATTTGAATCCAGATGAAGGCTGGTATTTTTAATTTCAGGTTCTTTGGACGCCTCTGAGTCTACCCAGCTGTAATGGGTACCTGACATTAGTTGGGGAAAAAAGTAAAGGCGGCTGGTCGCTGTGCTGGCCACATGACATTCTCGTTAACCTTGGACCACAGAAAAAGATGAGCTTTACATCATCTGCCTTATAGATCGCATGGTCTGAAAGGGAAACTTTACTTTACTTTAAATATAGTCGTTGTGAAAGCTTATCTTAAAGGTGAAAGACTCCGCCCTTAAAACTAAATCTATCAATACTGTACAAGCTATTTCCCTTATTTGATATGGAACAAAGTAATAAATACCACTATTTAGTTGACTTGTTGTTGTTGTTGTTGCTGTTGTTGTTGCTGTTGTTGTTGCTGTTGTTGCTGCTGTTGTTGTTGTTGCTGTTGTTGTTGCTGCTGTTGCTGCTGTTGTTGTTGTTGTTGCTGTTGTTGCTGCTGTTGTTGTTGTTATACTTTTGATGAATTTGACTTGTTAGTTTCAAACAAAGTAATTCATAACCAACAATTAATTATCTAATTGGTTACTTTTATTGTATTGATTTATGTCTTGTCTACACCAATGAGTAATTGTGTGAAGCTTCAACTTGATCCAAGAGTGGGTGTGGGAGAAATAACGTGTACACTCTTTTTACCAGACAGACAGACAGAGTTGATATAAGCTTTGTAAAAATAAACTAAACTAAAATAATAGTTACTAAACGTAAACTATAATATAAAGTAACTTACTTTCAAATCTTAATTCCTCACCAACGTAGAACAAACCACTGGCTTACAAATTGATAATAACTAAAAAGGAATTAATTTTTTTATCTGATTCCTCCAAACCTTATCATCAAACGGTCCAAGTCCTTTGATAGTGTCACCAACTACTTCAGTTTACAATCTTTCACTTTTACTTCGTTGTGCGTGTGTGTGTGTGCGTGTGTAGTTGGAAGTCAGTGTCGCGAATAGCTGGTCTTGTTCCACCACCCTAGATACTGAATACACCCGTGTTTATGTGCCACTTAGTAGATCGCCCTCGAATAGTCGATGACCTCTGACCTGTGACAGAAATATCAAAGAAGAATAACAACACTTCAGCGCCCTCACATTGCAATACGTTTGTCACTAGATCTAGTTTTTATCTCTCTGGTCTAGTTCGTATTTTTAATACAGGTTGTAACTATCACATTTTGATACTTATTCGAAAAGAAAATCTAAATCGACCACCGGCGGACAATGGTTATGCTTGCCCTGGATGTGGCAAAATATGTATGTTACAGCTGGGGCTACGCAGCCACGGGAAATACTGCATTCCTCACTAATCTTCGGACTCGAAGACAAGCCTTATAAATTATTATATGTTTAGTATATTCTGAGTTGAAGATTATTACATCCAAGCCCAGACCTCCGGCAGGAGGGGAATGGCGACGGGTAGGGTTCGAACCCGGGACCACCGAGACGACAATACGACCGCTTACCACAAGACCAGGCAGCCATTTATACAGTGGCTCTATCTAGACTGGATTAAAGCGAGATGGTTAGAGGTCTAAATTGACCAATGTCCTTAATGTTTGAGAATGGAAATAGACCAGAGACTTAGTTGCACGATATAAAAATATTAGTTTTAAAAAGCACAATATGAATGGGAAAAAAAGCTTATATGTAGGAAAGAACTGCACATTTACTGCCATGTATCTCAGTACTGAAACATTATTCCTATTTTATTTTTCTATAAAAATCAAAATTAATAAATAACCACTAACTAATTAACTAATTGGTTAATTTTTTTTATTGATCACTGTAATGACTATGAATGATTGCCCAAAGTTTCAACTTGATCCGAGAATTGGAAATGGGAAAAAAGTGTAAAAAAAATCTTTCCGGACAGACCTGGTGAAGACTGGGATTTTTTATTTCGAGAGTCCACCAAGCTCTGATAGGTACCTGACATTAGTTGGGGAAAAGTAAAGGCGGTTGGTCGTTGTGCTGGCCACATGACACCCTTGTTAACCGTAGGCCATAGAAACAGATGACCTTTCATTCACCTGCCCTATAGACCACAGGGTCTGAAAGGGGAACGCTACTCTGTCCAATGCATAAGTCCGATAATAGAGTTGTAGTTCCTTATAGGATTTTCTCTTATGTCTGTTTGTTTGTATAATGTATTTCCATGTTTCAGGTGTTCTTTCAGCGTAGAAGATAATCTTCTTTCTAGTCCAAACCTCCCACAGGACGACGGGGGATGGCAGCGAGCAGGGGTATGAACCCGGGACAAGCCCGAACGACAGTCCAGCGCGCAACCTGCACAACCAGGCCTATGTAGCTGTGACTGCGCTTTCTTAACCTGTCTTATTAATTATAGACGTTTCTTTTAAGAGAAGATAATTACGTTCTTCAGCTATACATGTGCTAACGTCCTACATGTGTTAACGTAGTGCATGCTAAATCTAAACATAAACCCTGCTAGTGCCTAGGTCATTGGTTTTCCTTGCTGATTCAGGCAACCCATTCCATGCTCTAACATCACTAAAGAAGCAGGAGAACTGGTACGTATTTCCCCTGGCATATGAAATAAGAAATGTCCCTTTCGACGTTGTTGACGTCACTATTGTACACGTTGACTGCAAATAATAAGAATTCTCATAATTTGAACTCAAATCCCTCCGTTTGGAATCACAGCTCTATCTAAAAACCACCGCTTCCAGTTATGCTAAACACAGCTTTTTTTTGTTTGTTTGTTTTTGTAAGTCTAAAAATACTTTTCTAAGAACAGTACAAGAAGTATTTCACAGTTCTAAGCTTAATCTAGTTGAAAACAGTGGGCTACACAATTTACTCTCGTAGCAGGAACCAAACTTTCTCCTACACCACCGCTTTGTCTCTGACAGTGACGGTGAAAGGCGCCATTGTGGTGAACAAACTCTTTTGATAACAGGACGACAAGAGGTCTCAGGTTTGTTTTGAGGCAAATGTTTACACAGAGATCAATCGATACGGGAGTCATAGATTAAAACAAGGATCGATAATTTAGCCACATTAAACGAAAAAAAAAAACTATTACAAAAAAAAAGGGGGGGGGGGGAGAACCTCTTCAAAGAGATAAAAGAGAACTGAATGTCTGAATAGGGAGAAAAAAAAAGAAAGAAGGGGAAGGAACGAGTTCAGGTAAAGAACAAAAAGTGTAAAATAAAGAAATATAATTACATAGTTTGGATTTGTTGAGTCCATGTGTTTCAGAACTTAATTACATTTTTTTTTTTTAAAGTTGATTGATAAGAAGAAACATTTTTCGCTTCCAAAATGTGGCCTCTGAGTTCAAATCCCGATAATACATTTATTTTTTTTATATAGCCTATTTTGATTTCAAGACGCCTCAGTTACTAGAGTACAAACTTATTTGGATTTAAAGACTTCCCAGTCACTAGAGTACAAACCTATTTGGATTTAAAGACTCCTCAGTCACTACAGTACAAGCCTATTTGGATTTAAAGACGCCTCAGTCACTAGAGTACAAACCTATTTAGATTTAAAGACTGCCCAGTCACCAGAGTACAAGCCTATTTGGATTTAAAGACGCCTCAGGCACCAGAGTACAAGCCTATTTTGATTTAAAGACTCCTCAGTCACCAGAGTACAAGCCTATTTAGATTTAAAGACGCCCCAGTCACCAGAATACAATAATATTTGTATTTAAAGACGTCTCAGTCACTAGAGTACAAACCTATTTGGAATTAAAGACTCCTCAGTCACCAGAGGACAAGGCTATTTGGATTTAAAGACGCCTCAGTCACTAGAGTACAAACCTATTTGTATTTAAAGACGCCTCAGTCACCAGTAAACAAGAATATTTGTATTTAAAGACGCCTCAGTCACTAGAGTACAAGCCTATTTGGATTTAAAGACGCCTCAGTCACTAGAGAACAAACATATTTGGATTTAAAGACGCCTCAGTCACCAGAGTATAAGCCTATTTGGATTTAAAGACGCCTCAATCACCAGAGTACAAGCCTATTTGGATTTAAAGACTCCTCAATCACTAGAGCACTAAAAGCCTATTTGGATTTAAAGACGCCTCAGGCACCAGAGTACAAGCCTATTTTGATTTAAAGACTCCTCAGTCACCAGAGTACAAGCCTATTTAGATTTAAAGACGCCCCAGTCACCAGAATACAATAATATTTGTATTTAAAGACGTCTCAGTCACTAGAGTACAAACCTATTTGGAATTAAAGACTCCTCAGTCACCAGAGGACAAGGCTATTTGGATTTAAAGACGCCTTAGTCACTAGAGTACAAACCTATTTGGATTTAAAGACTCCTCAGTCACCAGTAAACAAGAATATTTGTATTTAAAGACGCCTCAGTCACTAGAGTACAAGCCTATTTGGATTTAAAGACGCCTCAGTCACTAGAGAACAAACATATTTGGATTTAAAGACGCCTCAGTCACCAGAGTATAAGCCTATTTGGATTTAAAGACTCCTCAATCACCAGAGTATAAGCCTATTTGGATTTAAAGACGCCTCAGTCACCAGAGTATAAGCCTATTTGGATTTAAAGACTCCTCAGTCACTAGAGCACTAAAAGCCTATTTGGATCTAAAGACGCCTCAGTCACCAGAGTACAAGCCTATTTGGATCTAAAGACGCCTCAATCACCAGAGTACAAGCCTATTGGGATCTAGAGACGTCTCAGTCACTAGGGTACAGTCAGCTCCATTGGTTGTCAGAAATTTGTGTGAAGAAAAGTAAGCGTTAAAAGTCGTTGTGCTGGTGTCTTAACACTCCCGTTAACAATTGTCTAAAAAGAGAATCTAACTTCACATCAACTGCCTTTTGCTGCCAACTCGCAATGTGGAATATGTATTACGAAAGTCATTTAACCGACAGATACGTAAGCGCAATGTTATATTTGATAGGTCAAGTAGATGTGAATAACTGAAAAAAAAAGCTCACTATTTTTCCTTGGCACAGTCTGCAAAAGAGCTTTACAGCTCAGCAGCCAAAAGCTGGCTAGAAGAAGAAGAATGTTTGAAATGTCAATTTTATAAGTCAGTTTTATGTCAATCAGATATGTCAGTTTGATGTCAGTTAGATATGTCAGTTTGATGTCATTTAGATATGTCAGTTTGATGTCAGTTTGATGTCAGTTTGTAATAGTTACAGTTACAAAGTAATTGAAGGGATTAGCCGAAAGAAGAGACAGAGGCGCCCAAGATATAGAATGAGGCCTTAAAGAGTGATAGAGACTACAAAAAATGTCTCTAATAGTGATAGAGGTTAAAGTGAGGACTTTTGTGACTAAAGTGAAGCCTAGAAGAATGGTAGGGACTTTATGATGGGTGTTGTTTTTTTTAAAGCCTGTTTGGGTATAACGAACAGCGTTGTATAAAAGTAGACTCTATCAAGCAATGTGTTAGTATTTTGAGCAATGGTTTATCTAAATGTCATACAGCGCAATGGCCGAATCGCAATCTAGTCTTTATAATCTGAGCGTCTCGCGTTCAAATCTTCAATGCAAATTTATTTTCAAAATTCTTGGGACGTTTTTTGAAGCGTCTAGGGTTCTATCAATCGTGTTAGAAAATCAAAGTTACTCGCTTAACTCTTGGTCACAAAACTTTAACTCTTTCTCTCCGTAATTATTTACCACATTCTGGTGAAATCAACGTTGGTAACGTCAGTTAGGAGAGAAAGAGTTAATATAACAACAAACATTTAATATTAACTACAAGACTTAAAATATACACAATGCACATAGATTCCCCAGAAGGAACACTCTATATAAAACTGAATAAAACTATGACTTCAGTATCAGTAAAATATTTCTACCTTTCAAGTTTACTCCGTTCTAAGTCCAGACCTGCCATTGAATAGAAAACAACACAACGATATATTTTCTATCCCGAGCAGATAACTCGTGTCGATTTAAAAGTTATTCTCTCTTGTTTGTTGTGAGTGGACGGGGTTGGGGGGGGGGGGGGATCTGTCTATTTTTAACAACAAGTAAGTCGAACCTCAGACTGTCTGTACTCTATTATTTACTGAGACAGACCATTTCCTGGACAGGACATTTTTGTTTGCTGTTTAATTCATCAGATAGATTTCTTAATCAGACCTTACTCGTCTGCAATGACATGTTGGAAATGTGTAACTCTTCATCTACGCCTGTTGTTCTCTCCCTCTTTATCCAAGTATTTCTAGTAGAGTGAAAGGAAAATTGTAAAAAAATATTTTTTTTATTTATTTACTTTTTTTTTTTGGTTATTTCCCCCCCCCCCCCCGTTTTATTAATTTGCAATTTCTCAGCTATTGAATTATTTTTTAACATCTCTCTCTCTCTCTCTCTCTCTCTCACACACACACACACACACACACATATGTCAATGTAGTCATGTATGTTAATCAATGACTTAAACTCTGCCAAGTCTTTGGTTTTCCTGGCTGACTCAGGCAACTGATTCCATGCTCTAATAGCACTAGGTAAGAAGGAGCATTTGTAAACCATATGCTTTAGCATATGGGACGAGGAATGTGCCTTCATCTTTGTGTCTTTCTGTGTATTTTTTAGGTTTTGTTTTTGTATTTGAAGATTATGGTTTTAAATAGATTTTCTAAAGAGTAAGGTTTCGATTTTAATACAAGAAAAAAAAATGAACTCAATTTTATCAATATTCAAACAGTGTTGTATGGAGGGTTCAATGCTATGAGGGCTTCAGGGCTAGCAAAGTAAAAGACAAACATGCTTGCTCTCATATCATGAAATATCAACGCAATATCAATCTTTCATACAAACAGAGGCTTAACTAGAGATCATTTTAAAAATGCATTTTTTTTAGTATGCATTCAGATTTAGTGTGAACGCAAGATTTTTGTTTAAACAAAGTGCACCAAAAAAGTTAGAAACTGTAATAGGACAAAATATCCGTTTAAAGACACATTCTTCACCATCTTTACCATACAGACCTGTGACATGGCGACAAGCTATTGGTCTAAACTGCCCACAGGTTGTGACGTTGCAGGTCAGTATTCAGGTCTTCTATCACGATTGGTCTCGGTCAAGTGCCCTGACAGATCTGCCACTGGAACTGATAGACTAACAAAGCCAGACACTCCTTTTTGACACATTTCAAGCGATGCAGACAATACATTTCTAGTCCGTGTTACATGTAGAAACGTTACCAAATCTCCGAAAAGATGGATGATCACAATGTTTACATGCACTGGTCTGGGGGAACACATTTTTTTCAGTGAGGACACTAAGCGAAACCCATGTTACGTCCTCGTTTCACGGACGGGAGTCTCGATTCAGTGCTCCGGCTTGGTGGCTCATCTATGCAGCCCGATAATTCAGAAGTTTGTATCGGTAAACTGCAAACATCCTTTTGATAAATGTAAGATCTAGAATCTAGATAAATGTCTTCAAGTCAATTTCATTTCTTTTTTTTTGTTTTGTTGTATGCTTTCGTTGATGCGGCCCGTGACACTAGTGTCGGAAATTAAATTGGCACGTACACCGAATTAGGTTGAGCATCACTAGTCTAGATCTTTTACACATTTAATTACATGACTGATTACAAAATTTATTAATTAATTCAACTAATATAAGCTTTTTTTTTTTCAAATTATTCTTTTATTTTTCTTGCTTTTCCTGTGATGAGCGCAAAGTCATGTATGTAAAGTCATATATATAAAGTCATGTTTGTAAAGTCATGTATGTAAAGTCATGTATGTAAAGTCATGTATGTAAAGTCATGTATGTAAATTCATGTATGTAAAGTCATGTATGTAAAGTCATGTATGTAAAGTCATGTTCGTGATACCACTTGAACATCAAGGTTTCTTAATTGCATGTTTTTCAAGACACAATTTTTATAATGTCATATAAACGTGGCGTTCCATATGGTATTGCAGATTTGTTCATCTCCAAATGCGTAAAATAACTTTCAAAAACTAAAGCTTTTTTTTTTTAATGGTTTTTAATGTTTATTCAGTACTGAAGAGATTACATTGCCAACAACACATAAGACACTAACATAAGTTTACGGTTTACACAACAGTTCACGTTAAAATTGTTCATAAACTGTCCAGACTTGACGATCACTGGGTTGTCCATTGTCCTGTGTTGTAGACAAACGAAGTTTTTGGGATTCTTTCGGAAGGATCTGTCATTATTTCATATGGAAGCCCAAAGATTCCAAGAAATATAAATGGTTATTCAGTACTGAAACAGATAAGTAGCTTTTAAGACTTCATTTATGGAATATAAAATGTTCCATTTACTATCAATTCATAAAATTAATCCATGTATTTTTACAAGTAGACAATTATTGTAATAATATTCAAAGAAATAATAGTTATCTGGGAACAAGTATAATTCCATTGAGTAGACTAGTAGAGTACACTCATCTTATTTGTATTTTAATTCAATTAGTTTTTAGTTTTAGTTTATTTTAAAATCTGACGCATTCGTAGTTAGTAAAACCCTGTATATTGAACGGTGAGATAGTACGTAACGGTTATGGGGAGGGGGTATATAAAGTTTGTTACGATTTGTTACAAGGGGTGGTGGTCTGATGATTTGTTACGTAACGAAAAAAAATAGTTAAAAAAATATAAAAAAAATAAATTTTATAGCATTTTGTCATTGTAACTATTGTGTACATGTTTGTTATGTCACCACAGCGCCTTCTGCCTAGACCAATGATCTCGGTTCAGCCTACCTAGTATTTACTGACGCGCTTTATAAATTTAATTATTATTATTTTAAAAAATATATTGTGGACCCTTTGTCTTTCTAGGGTCCGACTTACACCACGGTGTTGTGAAAGAATTTCAGTGTGCTTGTGTTTGTCGGGGAGCGTCTGTATTATATAAGATAAGAAGATAAGATAACGTGAGGTCAGGACTGTAGAACGACAGTTGAACGTCCAGGACAGAAACTTAGTAGTGAATAAAGTTAGTAGTGAATAAAGTTAGTAGTGAATAAAGTTGGTAGTGAATAAAGTTAGTAGTAAATAAAGTTAGTAGTGAATAAAGTTAGTAGTAAATAAAGTGTGCAGATTGATATAAAGTAGAGATATACGAGTCTGTCACTTTTGATTATATGTTAGTTATTCCATACTAATTAGAAAGTCATCACAAATAGGCTTTCAAACAATATTAAAGGAAAAAATAACCCGTTATTTTGTTTTAACACTACGTTTTTCTTTCCGACGAGTTATTCAGCGGCGGCCCAATGGTTATGTACAGTATTGGATGGGGGGGGGGGGGGACTGAATACGTCACCGTAGCGCCGATTGAAGTCAAAACTTTTCCCATCATCTCTATAGAAAATGTTCGAGTTACTTACCTTTAATAAATTTAATACTGCAGCAGTGTTCCTCAAACTGTGCAACGCGCATCCCTAGACAACCTGCTGGGGGAGAGGAGAAAGGCCCCCATGTCTTGACAATGGGGGAGGGAACGAAACTGGTCAACGTCTTATTCAAGAAAAAAAAGGTAAAAATAAAAAAAAAACAAAAAAAAAAAAACAATTTTTAAAAAGCCTATCTAAGGGTCATAAGTACACCTTTTTAGCCATATTCTCTCTAAACTGTAAGTTTCATCTTCCCTTCCTATATAAACCACAATGTATTAATTGCCACTAATAAATCAATTAATTAGTTAATTTTATAAATTGATATAATTCATGTTTCGTTTGAAACAATGAATAATTGTACAAAGCGTCAACTTGATCCGAGACTGGGAAGTGGGAGAAATAGCGTGTTTATAAATGTGTACCAGAGAAGTGTGATTTGATTTAGGCTTTGTGGACAAAAGTTAGTGTTTCATTGTAGTTATAAATCCATGTTTAAAATATTAACCAAGTTTCATCGCAATGCTTCCAGCACTAAAATAATGTAACGTACTTACATCTTAAAAGTAGGACCTTTAAAATCTATTCCGTTTTCCCCCACAGGATTCAGCAAGAGTACCGACTCGAAACAGTTTGAAGAATGCATTTAAAAACGCGATTTTTTTTAGAATTTCTTTCGTCAGAGCGGGAAATTTCTAATAACAATTTTACGTCATTATGTTGATGCCTTTTGAGAAACAACAACAACAACAACATCGACAACAACAACAACATCGACAACAACAACAACATCAACAACCACAACATCGACAACAGCAACAACAACAGCGACAAAAAAAGTTCCGCGACAAGACGTCTCACTTAACACGAAGAGGATCTTACGACCATTACACATATTCCCTATATTTTACTGTCCCTCTAATAATTAGGAAAGGCTTTTTACCACGAAGGGCTTTTTACCCAAAGGGCTTTTTACCACAAAGGGCTTTTTACTCCGAAGGGCTTTTTACTCCGACGGGCTTTTTACTCCAAAAGGCTTTTTACCCAGAAGGGCTTTTTACCCTGAATGGCTTTTTATCCCAAAGGGCTTTTTACTCCAAAGGGCTTTTTACTCCGAAGGGCTTTTTACTCCAAAGGGCTTTTTACACTGAAGGGCTTTTTTACCCAGATGGGCTTTTTATCATGAAGTGCTTTTTACCCAGAAGGGCTTTTTTTTACCCTAAAGGGCTTTTTACTCTGAAGGGCTTTTTACCCAGAAGGGCTTTTTACCACGAAGGGCTTTTTACCCTGAAGGGCTTTTTACTCCGAAGGGCTTTTTGACCCACCTTAACCTAATAGCCAGTGCTGCCTACTTCTCTATTAGGCGTGTACTTTAAATTGTCAGCCCGTCTCAGACTTTATAATACAAACGTTTGTGACGTGAACAGTTCTGACTATGATTTGAGAGTATTAGAAAAAGTGCGATACAAACACAGCCTGCTGCCTCTCCGTTACTTTCTCCAGAAAAAAAAATCTAGTCTTCAAAACACTTTCTGTCAACGAAACACTTTTTTCAATTAAAAAAAAAGTTCTTAACGGACTCCTGAGCATTTAATACGTAACTCTGGACTACAAATGTCAGTACGTTTGCTGTGCTCAACAAGGATTTACTGCACACTTTTGAATGGCAGAACGGAAGCCTTCTCCCTGATTACCTCCCCTTCTCGACCTGGCCCACAAAATTGATTGAATTGGAACATTTAGTTCGTCTAATTCTATTTAAAAATAATTACTTGATTAATTCAAATTAGTTGATGCAATTTCACTCAATATAAGCTTTGTTTAAAAACCAAATTAAATTAAATTAAATATCATTTTACAAAGCCTAAAAATGACCTCATTCCAAAACCTCATTCCGTCTGTCTGGGTGAAATCTTTCATAGTCGAAGATTATGGAAAGTCAGGTATATGCTATTAGAAAATACGGTCTACACTCGAAAGAGATACGAACATATGCTTTTATATGGCATTATGCCGTTGTTTAGAATTTATAGACATAAAAGACACATATTTAGTGTACATTAAACATAAAACAAGTAACTAACGTTTCAGTTTCAATAGACACAACGAATTTGTGCGAACGAAAGTGTTACGACAGGGGTGACTATTAAATTTGAAAGGCAATTCGTTATCCTTGATACTTTTCATCATTAACTCCCTTTTTTTCCATTTAAGATTATGGTTAGGCACTCCAGGTAGCTTTGTAATAAAGGTTTTATTCAAAATATTTCCACTTCCCCCAGTGGAGCATTGGCTATGACAAAATATTTCCACTTCCCCCAGTGGAGCATTGGCTAAGACAGAATATTTCCACTTCCCCCAGTGGAGCATTGGCTAAGACAGAATATTTCCACTGCCCCCAGTGGAGCATTGGCTATGACAAAATATTTCCACTTCCCCCAGTGGAGCATTGGCTAAGACAGAATATTTCCACTTCCCCCAGTGGAGCATTGGCTAAGACAGAATATTTCCACTGCCCCCAGTGGAGCATTGGCTATGACAAAATATTTCCACTTCCCCCAGTGGAGCATTGGCTAAGACAGAATATTTCCACTTCCCCCAGTGGAGCATTGGCTAAGACAGAATATTTCCACTGCCCCCAGTGGAGCATTGGCTATGACAAAATATTTCCACTTCCCCCAGTGGAGCATTGGCTAAGACAGAATATTTCCACTTCCCCCAGTGGAGCATTGGCTATGACAAAATATTTCCACTTCCCCCAGTGGAGCATTGGCTAAGACAGAATATTTCCACTTCCCCCAGTGGAGCATTGGCTAAGACAGAATATTTCCACTGCCCCCAGTGGAGCATTGGCTATGACAAAATATTTCCACTTCCCCCAGTGGAGCATTGGCTAAGACAGAATATTTCCACTGCCCCCAGTGGAGCATTGGCTAAGACAGAATATTTCCACTGCCCCCAGTGGAGCATTGGCTATGACAAAATATTTCCACTTCCCCCAGTGGAGCATTGGCTAAGACAGAATATTTCCACTTCCCCCAGTGGAGCATTGGCTATGACAGAATATTTCCACTGCCCCCAGTGGAGCATTGGCTAAGACAGAATATTTCCACTGCCCCCAGTGGAGCATTGGCTAAGACAGAATATTTCCACTGCCCCCAGTGGAGCATTGGCTATGACAAAATATTTCCACTTCCCCCAGTGGAGCATTGGCTAAGACAGAATATTTCCACTTCCCCCAGTGGAGCATTGGCTATGACAGAATATTTCCACTTCCCCCAGTGGAGCATTGGCTAAGACAGAATATTTCCACTGCCCCCAGTGGAGCATTGGCTAAGACAGAATATTTCCACTGCCCCCAGTGGAGCATTGGCTATGACAAAATATTTCCACTTCCCCCAGTGGAGCATTGGCTAAGACAGAATATTTCCACTTCCCCCAGTGGAGCATTGGCTAAGACAGAATATTTCCACTGCCCCCAGTGGAGCATTGGCTAAGACAGAATATTTCCACTGCCCCCAGTGGAGCATTGGCTTTGACAAAATATTTTCACTTCCCCCAGTGGAGCATTGGCTAAGACAGAATATTTCCACTTCCCCCAGTGGAGCATTGGCTATGACAGAATATTTCCACTTCCCCCAGTGGAGCATTGGCTAAGACAGAATATTTCCACTGCCCCCAGTGGAGCATTGGCTAAGACAGAATATTTCCACTGCCCCCAGTGGAGCATTGGCTATGACAAAATATTTCCACTTCCCCCAGTGGAGCATTGGCTAAGACAGAATATTTCCACTTCCCCCAGTGGAGCATTGGCTAAGACAGAATATTTCCACTTCCCCCAGTGGAGCATTGGCTATGACAGAATATTTCCACTTCCCGCTTTATCTAGTGACCATATAGCACGAGTTACGGGCAAAGTAAAAAGTTTTCCATTCACTTTACTAGAGACGAAACTTTTCCCTTCCAACTTTTCGTTTCTTCTCATGTTCTCTGTTCCAAACTTATAATTAGTTATCTCTGTCTGTCTGTCTGTCTGTCTGTCTGTCTGTCTGTCTGTCTGTCTGTCTGTCTGTCTGTCTGTCTGTCTGTCTGTCTGGTACAAATTTTGAACACGTTATCTCTCCCACTTTCCATTCTCAAATCAAGTTGAAATTTCGCACAATTATTTATTGTTCCTATTAAAAGAAAAAATAAATTAAAAATAGTTTCATATCGAAAAGGAACAAAAAATCAAACAGTATTGATAGCTATGGCTGTCAATGTGGAGTTTTCCCCCCTTAGATAAGCTTTTGATTTTTATGTATTTTTTTAAATATATTTTTGCTTGTTCTTTACTAATTATTCTTTTGCTTTTTTTTTGTGGCTTTTTATTTCTATCACAGCGCCAGGTATTTTTTTTTGTTCTTCCTGTTCCTTTTTCGAACCATGTTGTTTTCTATTAAGTTTGTCCAATGTTGGAGATAAAAAGAGCGTTGATTCCTAGTTAGTTCAACTATATTAATGTCTTGCAGACATCTGATTGTTGCCAGATCTGGTATTTGTAGCCAAAGGTCAAGGTGCGTATGGAGTCAATAACTCTCTTAAACAACTGCTTAACATTAGACTTCAATCCAGGTGTCCTCGGGTTTTGTGATCTTCACCATTTGAAGAATAATCTTTGATCTAGATCTACTTATTATTAACCTCCACCTAAGAAAAATAAGTTGTTGTTGTTGTTACTTATTTTACCCTCATTAAAAAGATTGAATAAGGTAAATAAAATATATAAATATTAATAAAAGTTTAAATGTATGAATGTATCCCTTTGCATAACAATGTTGACTGCACTAAAGTACACGAATATAGGAAGATTGGCCACTGCAAATTTGGCCACCGGTAATTTGGCCACTTTTTGACAAGAAAATCGTCACCGACTTCGTACCTATCATTATAATCTTTTGGTTTATGGTTGGGAGGGGGGCAGTTAATTGGTAAAAGTTAACATCCCACCCCAGGCTCCATTTTACATTTACTAAGAAGTAAGGACTAAGTTGGGATCAATATCTTCCTCGAACCTCTCGATGCATGATTAATTTTTTTTTCCTTTACGCAATGGGGAGCTTCTGGGAATTGCTAGTTTTCTGGTAGAGCGAGAGAAAATTGAATGGGAGGGGTGATTAAAACGTTACCATTCCAAGGGCCCAGAATCGGGATTTAATCTCAATGGAACTCAATCTTTGGGACCATTCGTCTCTAGATCTTATAGGAATTACACTTCGGATCTGAAAAAGTAAAGGACTGTTGGTCTTTGCACTAGTTACACAATCATTCAGTACTTTCGAATATTTATTTGGTTTTTTTTTTAAGAAATGTAGGTATATTAGACTATAAGATTATTTATGTCTAGATAAGATACCCTAAGAGATAGTTTACTTCTCAAGATAAACATAGAATGTAAATTGTTTACATCAAGAAAAAAATATTGTTTTATTACAATATACCATTTAGATAATACAAAGTTCCATTTGGTACAAAGTTCTATGGTAACCACTCATTTGGTACAAATTTCCAAGGTATCCACGACTGAACATGAGAACCGCTGAATAAATCTATAGCAGAGATGATATTTATATTAATATGTCAATACAAATGCTGGCAAGCTGGCGATCTTTCTTTTGTTCAAGTAACATTTATTTATAGACATTGTTACACCGTGAGTCACGTCTATTTATAAACAGGCTCTAATGCCTATATACATCTACTATACATGTACTTGTAGTTTTTGCTTTTTCAGACCAATTAATCAATCGTACCAATGGAGTAGCTAGGTTTGGATATGGGGAGTCCAAATTTAAAATTTCCCCAGTGCCCCCACTTGAGGGGTACCCCAAATGGTTCGCAAAATGTTCCTAAACATTAATTTATTAAACTCTTCAGCCAGAAAAGCCTTACATTCGAAAACTCCCGAAAGTATAGTTAAGAACGCGAAAGTCCTTTCAATACCGATGTTTAATTTAGATATAGATCTCTAGACAAATTTAAATTTCTTTAATTCTTAATTAAATAATAATAACCAAACTAGAGTTTTTCCCGTGAGGCCAACGAGCTAGTCATTCTTTTCTCAGCGATATACATCAACTGTCAAATTTCTAGAATAATCGTAACATCCGTTTATGAGATAAAATGTGATTAAAAAAATAATAATCTTCTCAAAAATACAATATTTTTAAATTTGGATGAACCCCCCACTGGGCATCGATCTGACAAGGACTCACTCAGCCGTGACAAGCTGGCATGTTTTGTTCAATTAGTTACGGCCGCTTTGAAGTCCCAAGTCTTTAATAATGTGTCTGGCCCTTAGTTTAGTAGAGTAAATTAGTTGTCGAGTCTGTAAGAGCAGCCAGTGTTCATGTGCTCAGTAAACTATTTGTATTGGTGATAATAGCAATATAGCCTGTTACAAGGTAAGGTCTTTGCAATGTTTGTTTTGGAATCTTTTCTTCGGTGCTACATTTTCTACCCACTAGCAGACGAGATTGTTTTAAATATTGAATTTAAATATAAGTTGAAAAGGTATGTCATGTTGTAATAGTACTTCATTAAATACTGACTAACGAAAGACTAAAATGCCAATGTAAACACAGTAAAATGTAAGTAATTTTAATTAAGACAAAGTAAGAATTGCAAGTATAGATCTATATATGACAATAAAGACCAATACAAATTTACTTTTATTTGCGTAAAGGATAACTCAGGAAATGACACGTCTTTGTTCTGGGTGATTTTTTGGGGCAAAAGCCGCTATCAGTTTTGTTTGGTGTGGCTGTCCATCCGTCCGTCTGTCCATCCAAGCTCAGATCACAAAAACAATTTTTTTTTAAAATTTGAAAATCCGATTTCCTGATATTTTGAAGCTAAAAAAAAAGTTTAGGTGTTTTGTTTTTTTACAGTGAAGCGTTTTTGTTTTTAAAATTTAAAATTAATTTTGCAAAGCCCTCTTTTAATAATTTTAAACCTTTTGAAAAACAATACATAAGCGAGATTCTATTTTTTCGATCATAACTTCGACGACCAATTTAGTTTATAGGTGATTATGAAGTAATCACCTTATTTTTTGAAGTAACGTCTGTAATATATAAGTTTGATCAAGTAGTTTGAACTCGTCTCTGACTGACGTAGAATACAAAAAGATGACGTATCACACAATTGATTAAAAAAAATGTTCTGTAGAATATTATTTTTTTGGGAAGAAGTAGTAAGAATGAACTTTGACCTATTTCCCACGTCTGCGAGTGGTAGGATGCCCCGCCTCTAATATAGTACACCAAGAAGCTGCATCGGCAGCACGAGGAAAGTTGTTGAATTGGGAGGGGAAGGGGGGACGGAAGAATTCGTTGGAGATAAAAAATTTGTTATCAGTTTCCCCTAGCCTACTCTACCTCTGGCCTCCTCTAGCCCTACTCTACCTCTGGCCTCCTCTAGCCCTACTCTACCTCTGGCCTCCCCTAGTCCTTCTCTACCTCTGGCCTCCCCTAGCCCTACTCTACCCTAACCCTAATCCTAACCCTAACCCTAACCCTAGCCCTACTCTACCTCTGGCCTCCCCTAGCCCTACTCTACCTCTGGCCTCCCAAATTTTAAGTTTTTATTTCATATGCTCAACCAACGAATCCTATACAAATCCTCAGCAAAACTATACAAGGCCCGGTTTTGTGTTTTAAAACTGCAACAGTCATAGATGTACATTTTGAACACAAAATTAATATGAAGTGATCTTACATAATATATAAGGCTTGTCTTCGAGTCCAAAGAATAATGAGGAGTCCACTATTTCATGTGGCCACAGCTACAGCCTACATATTTTTGCAAAATCCAGCGCAGAGATAACCGTTGTCCGCTGGTGGTCGATTTACATATCTACTAATGAAAAAAAAAATCTTATTTAAAAAAAAATAGATTTCTAATTATGTATTTGTTTTTCCATGACAGACTGGTAAGCCGAGTAGGAGCGTGGCGGCTTGGAGGGGTGAGAAATAGGCCCCTGATAGCATTTCGGTATTATTCTCAACAACTGTATGGGATTTATGCCTGAGTGGCTAAAACCGCTTGACTACTTATCAAAGGGGGCTAGAGTTCAAATCCAGAACTGAGTTTGTTTGCTGAGCACTAAATGGAAACATGAACATTTTCTCACAGATAGCCTCAAAAGAGATTGGACCAGATCGCACTAAGCAAACGATGCGCTATACAAAAACAATTTATAAAAAAACAAAAAACTCTTGAAGTGACGCCTGCTCTGTGACCTCACCCACCGTCATGTTACACAGTGTGAGTCTAAATGTTTGTGTGCGCGCGTGTGGGAGTAAAAAAAAACTATGTGCAATCACGTGACTCAAGTTTTGCTTATCTCTCTACCGCGCGGGGGATGGGCGGGTGTGGGGGGAGGCTGGCCTTTGAACTTCAGGAAGGTGAGATGTACAGGTCCAGTTGTGTGAATCTTCTTATTTCTGTGAGAGATTGTCACTTTGGAGTCTGGGAGTATTTGTTCTCATTGAATATTTCGGCGTTGGATTCCGTTGCGTGTGTATAGTGTAGAGAGCATAGGGCAGCTTGAAGTCAACAACAAAACATTGTGACCTTAACATTGTCACACAGTTTTGTCATAGAGTAAGTAAGTATGCTATTTATTTATTTTTTTTTTTTTTTTAAGAAATCTAAAGCTGTCCTTGTGTGTCACATGACTTAAGCATCCAATGCAAAAACCTGTAAGAAGATTGTGTAGTCAATATATATATAAATAAATACATTTATAAATAAATAAATATATATATATATATATATATATGTGTATATTGTGAGACACTTAGTATTATTTATTTGTATAGAGACGCACCATAGTTGATGAAAGCGACATTTAGTGACGTTACGACTTAGTTGGGTATATATATTATTGTTGTAAATATTGTCAGTTGGTGTTAGGACTTCAGAGGGGATAACGTGATATTATGACAGAGACTAGCCAGTGGCTTTTTCAATATTAAACATCATTCGGATTTGTATAACGGTTTGGGCCTAGTTGTTCCACTTGTTACATATGTAGGTCTTGTTATTGTTAGTTAATTACATCGAATACACCCGCACAAGAAACCTAGACATGCCTAGGGTTATCCTTCGCGGTCAGACCGTTATTAGCAACTACAAGAGCAAGGCCTATCACAATATATATATATATATATATATATATATATATATATATATATATATATATATATATATATAACACGCTATACTCAATCTCCACTCACCACACTCAGAAGCACACACGCATTTATCTTTGTATTTACTTCAACGACACTTACTACCAATGACATACACACACACACATATAAATATATAAACACACACACACACATAAGTAAACACAAATACATATGCACCTATTAGAAAGTAGCCAATAATCAATCAACCACTGAGCTAGAACTTACAAATACAAAATGACAACGCAGTAAAAGTCTCAGAAAGACACAAAATATAGAGGCGCATTTTTTTTATTCCGTACGCTAAGACAAATTCGTACAAGTGCTTTTTCTTCCATAGTGTCATTAGAGCATGGAAGGAGTTGCCTAAATCAGCCTGGAAAACGAACGACTTAGCAGAGTGTAAGTCTCTAATGAACATGAAGGACCTTTGAACAAAATTATATACGCGTAAGACGTGGTTATCTTCTTTTAAAGGGACGTCTGTAATGTATAAGATTATTTAAATAAATGAATCCCTTTTTTCACTATGATTAAATTATGATGTGTTAGTAGAAATTAAA
Source organism: Biomphalaria pfeifferi (assembly GCA_030265305.1). NCBI lineage: Eukaryota > Metazoa > Mollusca > Gastropoda > Planorbidae > Biomphalaria > Biomphalaria pfeifferi. Next base: position 4,555,411 of record JASAOG010000016.1, on the reverse strand, counting down.
AAAAAAAAGAAGCTTGAAAAATGTAACAAAAATATTGCGTTAACCTTACATAGAAAACAAAACAGTGATCCGGGAAAGAACTGGTTCAGTATTTATCTTCAACCGTAACAAAACTTTAGGAACTGTGAGTGCAATATCAAAGTACACTCTTTAGAAAATGCAGTAGGATACAGAATGTCTCTCTCTGTATGTCTCTCTCTGTATGTCTCTCTCTGTATGTCTCTTTCTCTCTTTTTCGTGTTCTAGAAATTCACATTTTGAGCTAGAGATATAGATCTAATTCCTTTCGCAACAGTAATGACTTTCAATAAAAATAATCTTTGCTTAAAAAGTAGACTTTAATTTAGTCCGACCGGTAAATCTAGTTGAATTTCACCCCTTCCTCTGGTTCAACATCCATGTTCTAGATCG